>WBNM01006913.1:7879-40670 GCA_013399055.1 Ramphastos sulfuratus
GCCCCCGCCCGGGGCAGCAGGGGCGGCTGGGCCGGGGGGGGGGGGCTGCGGCGGGGCCGAGGTAGGACCGGCCCGGGGACGAGGGGAGCCGCTCTGGGGAGCAGCCACCAGGAGTCCCTGTGCTGGGGCGCTGAGGAGAGCTGGGGGCAGGGACCAGCTCCCTCCGGGGACTGGTGCCCCGAGCCCTGGCAAGAGGCCCGAGCGGGGCCCAGCGTAGCACCAAGTGCCTCTGGCGGAGCCTAAGTGTGCTTGTTCCTCGGTGGGCTCTGCCCACGGCCTGGGGAGGCCCCTTAAAAGCAGAAGGTGGCTGTGAAGGGGAGCTGCGGCCCTCCGACCCCCTCCCACCCCCACCCTGAGCAGCATGCACCGCCCTGGGGCTCGGGGCGCACCTGCCGGGGGCGGGGGCGAAGGCTGGGGGCTTGCAGAGTCACAGCTCAGGAACCGACTGCAGCCACGGGCGTGAGCTTCAGGCAGCTCTGGGCCGTGCAAGGCACTGGGGAGGAGGAGCTCTGGCAGCCGGCAGGGCGAAGGCTGCGGCCCCCAGCTCTGCGCCGGCCGCCCCCAGCCCCGCCGAGCACAACTGCCCGGGCAGGGAGGGGCAGAGGGGCCGAGAGCCGCCCCCAGCTCCCCGCAGCCCTGCTGCGGCCGTCGGCAGCTGCTGCTCGCACAGCCTTAGGGCGGTGTGGGCGCTGCGGGGCGCAGGAGCGCCCGCGGGCCTGGCACAGGGAGCACCCCGCGTGCAGCACGTCCCTGCACGCTCCGGCCGGGCCCGACGCCCACCCCCCAGGCTGGCAGCAGCCCCCCCGGCACCCGCCCGGGCTCCGGCTGAGCCAGCCCTTCCTTTCCTGAGACCGAGACCGCGACCGCACGGCAGGCTCGGCCCCGTGCCGCCAGCCCCGCTGCGAGACGGGCACAGGGACAGCCTCTGCCCGCCACTGGTCCCAGGGTGAAGCAGCTGGCACAGGCAGCGCCGGGTCCCGGCTCCACGGAGAGAGCTCAGTGCTTCTGTTTCCTCTTCACACGCACCGGGCGGGCGAGTCGCCTCCGTCCCCAGTGCCGCTGCCCAGTACAATAAATACCCTCACGGGCACCAGCTCGCTCGCGTGCCCGCGGCCAGGGGACAGGGAGGGGGGTCCGTGTGTGTCCGAGGGGGGTGGGTGGGCGGGTGCAAGGGGAACAGAGCCTGCCCGGGCTCCCGGCAGGAGCTCAAGCCAACAACCAACACCATTGAACTGATGTCTGCGGGAGTCTCCGGCGTCCCCATGTGAGCCAGTCACACGTCTGCTCCAGGCCCGGCGGCGCTGCCCTCACGTCCTGCCACGACCCAAGGGCAAGTCAGCTCCTGCTGCGCCAGCCCCGACAGCCCCGGGGCGATGGGCGAACCCCAACCCCCGCCCTGCGCACACGATGCCCTCCACCGCTGCCCCGGCACAGCTGCCCGGGAGCAGCACGGGGTGGCCGTGGGGTTCAGCCTTACCATTCTCACCTCCGGGGTGGTGGGTACAGGGAGGGAGCAGAGCCTTGCTGGCTGGCAACGATGGCTGTGGAGGAGAGACCTGCAAGAGGAGAAGCGGTGTCGGGAGCCGGCACGCCTGGAGCGGGCACCCAGCCATGCCAGGACAGGCGAGAAGGGCTGGTGTCGCTCAAAGCTAAGCTCAGCAAGAAGCGGTGGCCACAGCTCCTTGCCGGCTCCCCCGAGGCATGCCCGCAGCCCGGCTGGGTGCCAGGCTGGGGTCTATCTCTCACCTGTTGCATAGGGCAGGTTGTACTGCGCGGGCAGCAGCGAGTACCCGAGGTGGTGGTGGTGGTGGTGCGTGGAGAGCAGGCGCTGGGAGGGGGAGGTGCGGGGCCGCTCGGTGCTCCTCTCGCCCCCACCGGCTGCCCCCACGCTGCTGCAGCTGCCGCCGCCCCCCACCACCCCGCAGCCGCTGCGCTCCCGCTCCGGCGCCGCCTTCTCGCTGATCTGCAGAAGGGAAAGCAGAGCCACACTGAGGGATGCTGCTGCCAGCTCCCCTGGGGCCCTGTGCCAGCTGCACCAGGCTACCCCACCGGGATCCACTCATCTCTTTCACCCCTCACTCCCAGAAGGAGCAGGAGCAGGTCCTGAGAGGGGCAACAAAGCTGGGGCAGGGTCNCCACCCAAAGCCAGCACCGCAACGCCGAAGGAGGCAGAGCCAGAGATTGCCGCCAGGGGGCGCCCCCGACCGGCCGCCAGTGGGGCACAGCGAGCGGCACAGCGTGGGGAGGGCATCCCCGTGGGCTGGCGAACCCCACGGCTGGGCGGGTTGGGGGGCTGGGGGGAGGGGAAGGCCCCCACGGGCAAGGCCTGACCAGGGAAACCCAGAAAAACATCAAACCTCAAACCTATTCTGCACAAACCAGAGTGGCACTGAACAGCTAAAGGGACACGCAACTGGGACGCTGACCCCGACCCTCCCTGCTCCAGCTGCCAGCAGAGCCTGTGGCACCGCGCGACCCCCCCCTTCTCCGTGCCCCTGGAGCTGCTGGTGTGCCTTGGCCATGCTGGGAGCCGGGCTCTGCTGAACCAAGTAGGACTGGAGGTAGGAGATGCTAGCAGGATGCTCCTCCACGGGTGGGTCTGAGGGCTGCCCCCGTGCCCTCAACCCTTCCGGTGCCCAGCCTGGAACAGGCTGCACAACACGCACGGAGTGGGGGCGGGGGTTGTCTAGCTGCCGCTTGGCATGCCGAGGGGCACAGCCCGGGCCGCACTGCCCCGTCTCCTTGCAGGGACAGCCAAGAGCAAAAGAGTACCAGGAGAGGAGGCTAGGCACACCCTGCTGCCAGCCCCGGCCAGCGCCACCTTCCCACTGGGCAAACTGGGGCTGGGGGGAGGACCGGGAAAGAAAACAAAACCCAAAACAANCGGGAGGGGTTAGTGTGGACAAGAGGAGGCTGAGGGCAGAGCTCATTGCTCTCTGCAGCTCCCTAAGAGGAGGTTGGAGCCAGGTGGCGGTTGGGCTCTGATCCCAACAAACAAGAGATAGGACAAGAGGAAATGGCCTCAGGTTGCCCCAAAGGAGGTTTAAGTTGGCGATGGGGAACAATTTCTTCCCCAGAAGGGTTGTCAAGGCCCGGCCCAAGCTGCCCAGGGCAGTGGTGGAGTCCCCATGCCTGGAGGGGTTTAAATGCCATGGAGCTGTGCTGCTGAGGGCCGTGGNAGCTTTCAAACAATGGCTTTTTACAGTATGTACAGAGCATCCCAGTACAGCAGCCCCGGGGGCGACACGGACAGACACACGACCCAGCCCCGCCGGCCCCCGCCCCGGGCAGCAGGGGCGGCTGGGCCGGGGGGGGGGGGGNGGGAGTGCTAGCAGCTGGACTCTAGGATTTTGAACTTCCTTCCAGCCAAAAGGATTTTATGGTTCTATTTCCTCCTTGCCTTGGACCAAAGGCTCCCCACAACGCTGCTGCGCCACAACAGCTGGAGGCCAGCTTAAAAGCAGTGGAGAGGATGCAGCTCCTGTCCGAAGGCAGCTCCCTCCTCACCATCTCCAAGTTCCACCTCCCAGCTCAGCCTTTGTGACCCTGCACTGTGGTGGGAAGGAGACAACCCCCACAGCACAGCCCCCAGCTCCAGGGCTGAGGGCAAGTGTCACCTGGTGGCTGCAGGGCCTGGGGCATGCCCAGTGTTTCTCTGGGCCAGCCCTGCCCACAGCTTTGGCCTGTCCACCCCAGCAGGGACTGTGCCACGGCCCCAGGTCTCCTGCAGCAGCAGGAGCAGCAAATACCCAGGGCAGGCAGAGCGGCCACGGGCCGATGGCAGGATCCAGGCAGCATCCCACAGCCCACACGCGGAGCTGGGCACAGGCAGCTCCTCCTGAGCCTCACCGTGGGTGATTTGCTCTTGTAGTGGCTGGCATGCTGCTGCAGGATGTCCAGGGCCTTGGACTCCGAGCTGGACTTGCAGCTGACGCTGGGGCTGGCGCGGGACTTGTCGCTGTCCTCGCTCCCCGACGCTTTGCTCCCGTACGGGGAGAAGGAGTAGCTGGAGGGCAGGTATGATCCTGGGGAGGAGAAGAGCCAGTCAGGGCACGCCGGGCAGCATGGCATGGGGGGCACACGGCCCTGCAGCAGTGCCCCCAGGTGCAAGAGGCTGTGCCGCAGCTCCCTACCTGGGTAGTTCTGCATCATGACGGTGGGCATGGCGCGGTAGCTGGGGTGGTTGGGGTCGTAGGACTGGCTGTAGGAGTAGCCGTGCATGTAGGGGATGTAGGACTGGTGCTGCGTGAGGGGCGAGGACACGGGGACGTGGACACTGGGCCTGGGCTCCTTGCCCACCATGCGAGCCTCCTCGGTGGGGGTCAGCTTGCACTCGGAGCTGCTGCTCTCCTTCCCATCCTCCTTGGAGGCAGCTTCTTTGCTTCGGTTCCTTTCCTCCTTCAATTTCCGGTCCCTCTCCTCCTTCCACCGCTCGTCCTCCGTCTTGATGTCCGAGTACTTGGCTGGGTACACGTAGGTCCACATCCTGGGCTCAGCTTCCTGCAAGAACCACCCAACCATTGGTTTGCCTGCCCCAAACACGGGCTGAATCTGGGGACGGCAAACCCCTTTTCCTTCCCCAGGCTCTCCTGGGCCCATGCGTAGCCTCCCAGCCCCATCCCAAGAGGACCTCATGGAGCCCCACCCCGAGCAGAGGCCAGAGCATGTCCCCTGAGGAGCCAGCCCCAGCAAAGCCCTTGCAAGTGATGCCAGAGCCTGCTGCAGGAGAAAGGCCGCTGGTGGCCACGGCTGCCATTACCTGTCTGTACCAGAGCACAGGGTCCACCTCTGCTTGCCGGCCACACTCGGAGCCAGCCTTGGCCTCGGCAGCCTCCTTGCCAAGGTGGCTGGCCTCGCTCAGCTTCACCTTCAGTCCCTCAGCCACCTGGCTGCTGGACAGCTTGGACGAGTCCTCCAGCTTGGGGATGATGACAGACTTGGCCATGTCAGGAGCTCCCTGATCCTTGGCCTTGCTCAGCCCTGACTTGACAAGGTCCGTGAGGCTGGGGGCTTTGGTGAGCGTCGGGGGCATGGGCGGCTTCTGCTTCCACTCCTCTTTGAGCGCCGCCTCCCTCTCCTTCAAGCCCAGCTCTGCCTTCTTCTCCAGCCCTCGCTGCTGCTGCTGCTGCTGCTCCAAGCTCTGCCGCTGCTTCTGCTGCTCCTCGTACTGCTGGCGGTAGGCAGGGTTGGTGCTGAGCAGGTGGGCATGGTAGCCCTGCTCGCTGTAGCCGTAGGGTGGCACGTAGGCATACTGGTTGTAGTAGAGGGACTGCATGTACATGTTGGGGCGCTGCTGGATGACTGAGGGCTGCTGGCTGGAGCTCCCCAGCTCTGCCTTCTTCTCTTCACAGCCTTCGCTCTTCACCTTCACCTCCGAGTTCTCCTGCTCCTCATCCTTCTTCAGCTTCAAGGCCTGTGTCTCGGTAGCGGCCTGGCTGCTGGGGTTCAGGGGCCCTGGGCTAGCCTGGGGGTAGCCAGGGGAGTAGTAGGTTTCGAAGCCCTGGTAGTAGGGAGACTCCTTGCTCTGTGGCTGTGGGGGAAAAAGAGCCTTTTTGGCGCCTTCCTTGACCAGCTGCTCCGGATCCTTCACCTTCAAGCTCTCCAGCTTGCCCTCCCCATCCTCCCCTGCATCGGAGATGTCGGAGTAGGCCGGGCTGTTGGTCTTCACCGAGCCGGCCTCTGCCCCGTTCTGGGTGACGACGTGCAGCGGGGTCATGGGCTGGGCTGGGTTGGCACTCTCCAGCCTGCTGGCACCGCCAATGGAGGGGCTGGGGGCGTTGTCAGTGAAGCTGTAGATTTTATCTGCCTCGGCCTTGATGCTGGCGAGCCGGCTCTGGTGGGGGTCAGAGGAGCCATTCAGCAGTCCCTCACCCTTCAGGCCCAGCTCGCCGGACTCCCCCCGGAAGGGGCTCTTGCCTTCCTCTGCTCTGCAGGGCTTGCCGGGAGTCAAAGGGTTTTCTAACTCCTTGGGCTCCTTCTTCTTCTTGTCCTTCTTCTTCTTCTCCTTGGAAGGGGTGAGGGCAGGGTTGACCGCAAAGGGCTCTCCCATCACCGTTGGCTTGGGCTGGATGGGTTTGAGCTGAGGGCTGTTGGGCATGGTCTGGACCACGGTGGTGGTGAGGCCGGTGGAGGAGCCGGGGCTGGCCGCAGTGAGGGTGGCC
This sequence comes from Ramphastos sulfuratus, assembly GCA_013399055.1. Taxonomy (NCBI): domain Eukaryota; kingdom Metazoa; phylum Chordata; class Aves; order Piciformes; family Ramphastidae; genus Ramphastos; species Ramphastos sulfuratus. The sequence continues at coordinate 14,041 of WBNM01006913.1, forward strand.
GTCTGGAAGGTGTAGATGGGCTGGGGGGGGATGGCTGGCGCGATGGGTCTGGCAGACTTCAAGCTCTTGGAAGGGACCTTCTCTGGCTTGGCGCTGGCTGCCTTCTTCGCCTTGTCCTTCTCCGCGCAGCGCTTCTCCAGAGAGTCGAAGCCGTCGTTGCTGGTCTCGTCGGCCACGGAGGGACCGTCCTCGGAGCCGTCGTTGGACAGGGCGCCAGGGTCGGTGTCCCCTTCCCCGGCCAGCTTCTTTTTGCAGGGCACCTTGGCGCTGAACTTGCCGGATGGGGAGGGGCTGTGGGGCTCCATCAGGCGCACCTTGGGGGTGGCGGAGCGGGCGGGCGAGAGGGAGCCCTTCTGGGAGGCGGCGGCGCCGGCCCCGTTGCAGCTGCCGACGTCGGGGTGCAGCGAGGGCTCCTCGCCGTACTCGCTGTCCACGTCCGCCTCCAGCTTGCCGTCCTCGTCCGTGTGCGCGTGGGCCTGGTGGTACTTGAGGCCGTTGATGTGCTTGTACTTCTTGTTGCAGTTGGGGTGGGGGCAGTCGATGAGAATGGGTGAGGGGCAGTTGCGGTCCAGCGCGGCCGGCTCCGCCTTGGCGGCGGCGGGGGGTACAGCCGCCGAGCCCATCGAGTTAGTGCGGATGCGTTTGCTGCCCTTGGAGTCCTCCGAGCTGGAGTTGAGCTCCATGTCGGAGAGGGGCTTGCTCTTGCGCTTGGTGACAGACGAGGGGCTGGCCTTCACGTCCTCGCCCGCGCCGCCCGGCGGCGTGCGGTGCTCCGAGGAGTTCTGGCTGCCCCGGCGCCCCTTGCTGTTGGCGCCCGCCCGCGTTTTGCTGCTGGTGCTGGTGCCCTTGCTGTCGGAGGCGGCGGTGCCCTCGCTGACCGGCGTGTTGCTGTTGGGACGCATGCGTTTGCCGCGGCCCCGCCCGTTGCGCATCTCCAGGTCGCTGGTGGGAGAGTCGCAGAACCTGGAGGGAGGGAAAGGATTGCGCAAGGATCGGGGCCGTGCCCGGCATGCCCGCGGCGCGCTGCAAATCCCCTTCCTCCCCTCCCTGTGAACCCGGTAACTGAAAGGGGGCTACGAGAGAGCTGGGGAGGGACTTTCGGTAAGGAATGGGAGTGCCAGGCCAAAGGACAATGGCTCTGAGCTGGGAGAGGGGAGACTGAGTGGAGATGACAAAGAAATTCTTGGTGGTGAGGGTGAGGAGAGACTGGCACAGGTTGCCCAGGGACGCTCATCTGGTTCCAAGCCTGAAAGGACCTTGAAGATCATCTGGTTCCAAGTCCCCTGCCATGGTGGCTTGGAACCAGATGATCTTTAATCTTCCACCAGCCCAGGTTGCTCAAGGCCTCATCCAACCTGGCCTGCAACACCTCCAGGGAGGGGGCATCCCCAAGCCCAGCCCAGCTCCCTGCAGCCTCCTCTCAGGGAGCTGCAGAGAGCAATGAGCTCTGCCCTCAGCCTCCTCTGCTCCACACCAACCCCCCCCCAGCTGCCTCAGCTGCTCCTCCCCAGCCCTGTTCTCCAGACCCTGCCCCAGCTTTGGTGCCCTTCTCTGGCCCTGCTCCAGCCCCTCAGTGTCCTTCTTATATTGGGGAGGCCCAAAACTGAGCCCAGGACTTGAGGTGCCCAGTCCAGAGGCACTTCAGTCACCTCTTCCCCCAGGCTGCAGCTCACTGGGTGCAAGCAGTGGGCAGCCTCCTGTGGGGGCTGGCACAAGCTGCTGTGCTCCAGCTGGAAACATCTGATGGGAACATGACCCAGGGCAGGCAAGGACAGGTGCCCACGGGGCACTGCCCTCATCCATCAGCCCTGCCTGGGCACACATCTCCAGCCCCAGCAGCAGGCACTTCAGCCAGGGCAGAAGCTCTTTCCTATGATGCTGGGGAGGCACTGGAGCAGGTTGCCCAGAGAAGCTGTGGACACTTCATCCCTGGAGGTGTTGCAGGCCAGGCTGGATGAGGCCTTGAGCAACCTGGGCTGGTGGGAGGCTGAAGATCATCTGGTTCCAAGCCTGAAGGGACCCTGAAGATCATCTGGTTCCATGGGAAAAGCCCATAGCAGGGGGCTTGGAACCAGCTTCTCTTCAAGGTCCCTTCCAACCCAACTCATCCTAGGAGTGCCTTGAGCAGCCTGGACTGGTGGGAGGTGTCTGTGCCCACGGCATGGGGTTGGCATTGGCTGATCTTTGGGGTCCCTTCCAACCCAACCTCTGAATCCTGCAGGTTTGTGCCACCCCAGCAGACAGTGAAGAGCAGCCAGAGAAATCCCCTGGCAAACACTCACCCATCTCTAGTTGGCAGGACAAGGGAACCCGTGAACGTGTGGGCAAGGAGCCAGGGGAGCGGCTCGGCTGGGCAAGGAGGAGATGCTAACGCCCAGAGAGTCCCATGGGCACAGGGCAGGGCACACTGGGTGCCATGGGGGCTGTAAGTGGCTGAGTTTACCCCCTGCAGCGGGGTGAAAGGGGCTGAGGCCGCAGTGCCCAAGCCTGGCAGGTGCTTACCGCGGAGGTGCCCAATCGTGCTGGGTGCAGTCCAGCAGGGTGCCCACGTAAGTCTTGTTCCTCCAGGTGACGTTGACCACCAGCATACCTGTAAGGTGAGAGGGTCAGATGGTGCCAGGTGTGACCCTCCACGGTGCACTGCCCTTCTCTGGGCCCCAGGACAGGCAGGAGATGGATTGGCAGGAGGAGTTCTGGAGCCCCCAGCACAGGAAGGACATGGAAGTGTTGGAGCCAGTCCAGAGGAGGCCACCAAGATGCTCAGAGGGCTGCAGCAGCTCTGCTGTGAGGACAGGCTGAGAGAGTTGGGGCTCTGCAGCCTGGAGAAGGCTTCCAGGAGACCTTGGAGTGGCCTTGCAGTATCTGAAGGGGGCTCCAGGAAGGCTGGGGAGGGACTATTGACAAGGGCTTGGAATGGCAGGACAAGGGGCAATGGGTTTGAAGTGGCAGAGGGGAGATTGAAAGTGGATGTTAGGAGGAAGTTCTTTGCAATGAGGGTGGTGAGACACTGGCACAGGTTGCCCAGGGAGGTTGTGGAGCACAGAATCACACAATGTGATCTTTGATCATGTTGGGTGATTCTGTGCTCCACAACCTCCCTGGAGGTCTTCTGTGCTCCACAACCTTCCTGGAGGTGATCAGCACCAGGCTGGATGAGGCCTTGAGTGACCTTTCCCAGTGGGAGGTGTCCCTGCCTATGGCAGGGGGTTGGAACTGAATGAGCTTTGAGGTCTCTTCCAACCTTACCATTCTATGATTCCATGAGGAAGAGGTTGGCTGGAGGAAGGTGAACAAGGGGACTCTGCCCACCCCTGGGGGCATTGGAGAGAAGCAGAGCTGTGGTGCTGAGTGGCACAGCTCAGCCCCAGCCTTGGCAGAGCTGGGGAAGGGTTGGACTGGAGGATCTCAAAGGTCTTGTCCAACCAAACCCAATCTATGACTCGGTGAGGGTCTGAGGGCTGGAGGGGCACACTGATGGCAGCTGGACATGCCCCTGCCACCTCCTCTCTCACCCAGCCAACCTCTCCTCCTGCCCTGCCTGCATGGGGATGCTACCCCCAGCTGTGCACAAGAGGCTGCAGGAATTGGGGGTGGTACTGCAGATCCATGCTGGCCCTGTGTGAGCTCAGGTAGGGCACGGAAGGCAGGCCCTGGGCACCAAGGGCTGGCACTGAGGGAGATGCAGGCAGCCTGAGGCAGGCTGCAGACCCCAGCGTGGAGCTGCAGACCCCAAGCAGGGCTAAGACCCCCGCAGGGCCCTCAGCAGGGCAGTTCTGGCCGCTAGGTGGCAACCTGAGCCCAGCGACCCTGCACCCACACACCCAGCCCTGACCCCTGGCAGCCCTGGGCACCCGGACCCCCGGGGGCACTGCCAGCCAGCAGAGCAGCCTGGGCACAGCCTGTGACATCAGAAGGGCCAAGGAGGCAGCAGAGCAGCCTGGGCACAGCCTGTGACATCAGAAGGGCCAAGGAGGCAGCAGAGCAGCCTGGGCACAGTCTGTGACATCAAAGGGATGCTCTGCCATGGCTCTGTCCCCTGGCAGCACAGGCAGGGGGGCAGTTGGCAGGCAGAGGGCAGCAGGGCTCTGGCACCCAGCACTCCCCAGCCTATATTTCAGCTGCTGCAAGCAATCACAGCAAATCCCCTCCTAAGCCTTCCACAATAAGCCAGGACAAGTTAAGCCCTGGGGCAGATCCTAAGCAGCTTTCTTCACCCTGTGGGTGCCCCTCCCGCAGGCTGGCACTGGGCAGGGCGCAGGCGGGCAGCAGGTGGCGGTGCCCTGGCACTCCCCAGGCTGCAGATGCTCCTGCAGCAGAAGCCCTCTCAGGCTCTCCATCCTGCCTGCCCTCACGGGAGGGTGGCACCTTGGCAGCTCTCAAGCAAGGGCTGGCAGCCAAAGGTGGGTGCAGGCTGGGCAGCAGCTGGGCTGTGGTGTGGTCAGGGGCAGCAGGGGTGGGCTGGTGGTGCCAGGTGCCATCTGGGAAGGAGCTGCAGGAGATAATCCTGTAAAAACGGATCAAGAGATGAGCAGGGGGATGCAAAGGCCAGTGCCAGGGCCTCCCCTGGTGCCCATATGGGTGCTCCTGCAGCTGCTGGAGCCATGGGGTGGAGCTGGCCCTGACTAAGGGAAAGGCCCTGCCGGGGGCAGCTCAGCTACGGTCAAACACAGGGGCTGGTGCCTGCTGGCAGCCCAGGGCTGTGCCCACCAGGACCAGTCACATCAACAGGGACATTTCCCTCCTTTGCCCAGCCAAGAGCATCCTCAGATCCTGCTGAGACAGCAGGGTGCCAGCCTAGACAGGCAGATGGGCAGCAGAGCTGAGGATCACAACAGCGAGGGGAACCAGAACTGGCTCCCACATCACTGCCTCTCAGCCAGCAGTAGTGGGGTAGGAGATTTCTGCACCCTCTGCCCTGGGGATGCTCTGCTCACCCCTCCTGGCATGGTCCTGTGGGCTGCTCTGCCCACCACGAGCCTCTCTGCTGGGGCTGCAGAGAGACTTCTCCTAAGGGTGTCCAGAGCCATCCCAAGGGGGGATGGTTTGGAGCTGAGGAAGAAGTTGTGCAGTGTGAGGGTGGTGAGAGCCTGGCACAGGCTGCCCAGGGAGGGACTTTTGGCAAGGGCTGGCAGTACCAGTACCAGGATGAGGGAAAATGGCTTTGAGCTGGGAGAGGGGAGACTGAGAGTGGAGAGGAGGAACTGTTAAGAGTGAGGGTGGGGAGAGCCTGGCACAGGCTGCCCAGGGAGGCTGTGGCTGCCTCCTGCAGCTGGTCAAGGCCAGGCTGGAAGAGACCTTGAGCAGCTGAGTCTAGTTGAGAGGTGTCCCTGGGCATGGCAGGAGTTTGGAGCAGATGATCGCCAAGGTTCCAACCTGAGCCATTCTAGGATTTCCACCCAGAAAACCCCAGAGCAAGGCCCAAGCTCTCAGCTCATGGTGGAGGTCTCCAGCAGGCTGTGGTCTCTGCCTCACTCAAATGAGAGTTTGCAGCATCTTCAGCTTCTGTTGTTCGTTGGAATTTGTCCCTTTGAGATGCAGGAAATGAAAGCAAGCTGCAGAAAGAAGCCCTGCCTGGTACCAAGGGAGACAGTTAGAAGGTACCAGAGGACAGCCAGACAGAGTCAGAGACTGCCCTGGGCTGGGAGGGACCCTCCAAGGGCATCTTGCCCAGCCCCCTGCACCCAGCAGGGACACCTCCAGCTGGAGCAGGCTGCACAGGGACACAGCCAGGCTGAGCCTCAGTGTCTGCAGGGATGGAGCCTGCACCACAGCCCTGGGCAGCCTGTGCCAGGCTCTGCCCACCCTGTGCACAGCTTCCTCCTGATGCCCAACCTCACTCTGCCCTGCTCCACTTCCAAACCATTGCCCTCAGCCTGTCCCCACAGGCTGTGCTGAACAGTCCCTGCCAGGCTGCCTGCAGATACTGAAATGCAGCTCTGAGGCAGAGACCTTAGAGGCCTGCAGCCTTCTCCTCTGCAGGCTGAGCAGCCCCAGCTCTCCCAGCCTGTCCCCACAGCAGAGCTTCTCCAGCCCTCTGATGCTCCTCTGCACTGCTGCCTGTCCCACCACCCAGCCCAGCTGTGCCTCAGTTTCCCTCTCTGAAGGTGCTGCCCCCTGTACAGAGCCTCTCCCCAGCAGTGCCTCTCTCCAGGAGCTCAGCACAGCTTCTGCAGCTTTCCCTGCAGCAGATCCTCCCCAGGAGATCCCCCAGGGCTCCTGAACACTCCTGCTGTGCCTCCTTGTCCCCACCAGCAGGGCCTAGCCCAAAGCAGAGGATCCTTGGGCCTGGTTTTACAACATGCCTCAGAGCAGGAGAAGGAACACAGCTCCCAGCTGCCTCCATCCAGGGAAGGTTTTCTATATGGAATGGAGGGTGAAGGACAGAGAGGGCAGAGGAGTGTGGAGGTCCCATCCCAAGGAGGCATTTCCCAGCCTCCTCCCTCCCCTCTTCCCAAACTGCTCAGCTCCCCATGCTGCTCCCAGCAGGACCAGTTTCAGTGCTCATCACCTCTACAGCAGTGGCTGCAAACCAGAGTTTGCAAATCAGTTTCCCAGCAGGGAGGGGAGAAAGGCAAACTGGGCCCAGCTCCACCTTCCCAAAGGGGCAAGAGAGGGACCCCCCTGGCAGCAGCTCCTGGGGATGCAGGTTTCAGTTCAGCTGCAGCAGAATCCCAGCAAGGAGGGGTTGGAAGGGACCTCCCTGCTGCTGAGGCAGGAGCCCCCACAGCAGCTCGCCCAGGAGCACAATGTCCAGGTGGGGTTGGAAGCTCTCCAGAGCAGACTCCACAGCCTCTCTGGGCAGCCTGCTCCAGGCCCCCAGCACCCTCACACCAAGGAGCTTTCTCCTCATGCTGAGAGGGAACCTCCTGGCTTCCAGTTTGTAGCTGTTATCCCTTGGCCTGTTGCTGGGCACCACTGGCAAGAGCCCAACCTCATCCTCACCACCTCCACCTTTCAGATGTTGCTATCCACCTGTAAGACCTCCTCTCAGGCTGCTCTTTCTCCTCATGCTGAGAGGGAACCTCCTGGCTTCCAGTGTGTAGCTGTTATCCCTTGGCCTGTTGCTGGGCACCACTGGCAAGAGCCCAACCTCATCCTCACCACCTCCACCTTTCAGATGTTGCTATCCACCTGTAAGACCTCCTCTCAGGCTGCTCTTTCCTAGGCTGAAGACCCCCAAGTCTCAGCCCCCTCCAGGCCCCCCAGCATCTTCATGGCCCTCCCCTGGACTCTCTCCATCAGTTCCCTGTCTCTCTTGAGCTGGGGAGCCCAGAACTGGACCCAGTGCTCCAGCTGTGGCCTCAGCAGGGCAGAGCAGAGCAGGAGGAGAACCTCTCTTGCCCTTCTGGCCACACTCTTCTCACTGGTCACCCCAGGACACTGTTGAGCTTCTTGGCCATGAGGGCACACTGCTGGCTCCTGGGAGCTTGTCCCCCAGCACTCCCAGCTCCTTCCCTGCAGGTCTCCCTCACCCTCCCTGCTGCAGGGGTGCTCCTCCCCAGGGGCAGGACCTTGCCCTCTGCCATCAAAGCAGGCAGAGGGTGAGGCCAGCAGCTTCCTTCTCCACATAGTGGTGAGGGAGGAACAGGAGCAATGGCCAAGAGGAGCTCTCAGGTACCTGGCTGAGGTGAGCCAGCAGCTGACCTCTGCCACTGCTGCTCTCTCTCCTCCTTACCCTGGGCTCTGTTTCTGAATCCAGAGCCCAATAGGAGGAGCTCATCCCAAGTACAACCTTCTGGCACCCCACCAAGGTGCATGCAGCCCCTGCCATGGTCACCCCTAAGCTGCCTGGCAGAGCCCCAACAGCAACACAATCCATCAAAGCATCTGGCAAAGCAACCCAAGCTGTGCACAGAGGAGAGGAACTCCAGTGGAAAGAAGGGAAAAGGGCCTGGAGTGGCTGGGCAGGAGAGGATGAGAGCTCAGGCTCCTGGCCAGCCGCTTCGGAGAGCTCCCCTGAGGCCTTGCAGATGGCACCAAGCTGTGTGGCACAGTCACTTGCTAGAGGGCAGGGATCCATCCAGGACAGGCTGCAGAGCTGTGCCCAGGCCAACCTCATGACATTCAACAAGGCCAAGTGTAAGGTCCTGCACCTGGGTAGGCACAATCCCAAGCACAGCTCCAGGCTGGGTGGGGAATGGCTGAGAGCAGCCCTGAGGAACAGGCCCTGGGGGTGTGGGGTGATGAAAAGCTCAAGATGAGGCTGCAGTGTGAGTGCAGCCCAGACAGCAACTGTGTGCTGGGCTGCAGCAAGAGCAGTGTGGGCAGCAGGGCAAGGGAGGGGATTNCCTTCCCATTCTATGGTTCTGTGATGCTCAGCCTGCAGGAGCCTCCTGCCACCTCCCATGGGTTGCCATGCAGAGGTGTGCAACTAAGCTGCACTGCCACGCAGGCTTGCACAGCTCTGCCCTGGCACTGCCTCAGCAAGCCTGTTCTTGTGGAGAGGCAGAGGGTGGCACAGGACCCAGGCACTGCCCGGGCAAGGGGGTCAGGCAGTGTGTGGTGTGACACAAGGCTTGGCACACTGCTGGGCACATCCAGGGCTGCTCCCTCACGGCTCCTTCAGCCTGGTCACTCAGCTGGGTGCCCAGGGTGTGCCAACCAGCACGGACAGGGAAGGAAGGGGCTGCAAAACCACAGACTGGTCTGAGGGGTGGAAGGGACCTCCGGAGATCACCGAGCCCAACCCCCTGGCGAAGCAGAGTGACCGGGGACAGGCAGCACGGGAAGGGCACCGCAGGCAGGCGCGAAGCCTCCTGCTGGCACTCACCGTCCTCCGTCTCCTGCCAGACGATGCCCTCCAGGTTGACGCTGGTGCCAGGCTCGCAGGGCCCCAGGCACTCGGGCTCGGTGGCCAGGGCCACGTCGCAGGTGTTGACTCCCACGGAGCGGGTGCGGACCATGATCTGCTCGCAGGGTGAGGAGATGTCGCTGCTGACGACGGGCACCAGCAGGTGCAGGGGCAGCACGGCGGGCGTGGAGCCCGGGGACTCCATCTGTGGGCAGGGAGAAGAGGCTCAGCGTGGGCACAGCCTGGGCACGGCCTGGCAGGCACCCACAGGCAGCCGCATTCCTGCACTGCCTCCGGCCCAGGGCTGCCACCTTCCCCGCACCTCTGCCTGCACTTAGGGTCCCACGGCCCCACCGGAGGACCCTCCCGGCCTGGCATGCCCATACCCTGCCCCCAGGCCCGAGGAGCTGGCACTCCCTGGTCCCACAGAACACACCACGAGTGGTCTCTTGGAGCAGCTTGTGCCCAGCTCCTTCCTGGACAGCTTCTGCCAGCGCAGTCAACCCTGGGAGGATGCCTTAGGGCTCCTGTTCAGATGCTCCTCCTGCTTCTGTGCCACAGCTTCCCAGATCCACTCTGCCACTGCTTCCCACATCCACTGTGCCACAGCTTCCCAGATCCACTCTGCCACTGCTTCCCACATCCACTGTGCCACAGCTTCCCAGATCCACTGTGAGCCTCCCTTCCACATCCACTGTGCCACAGCTTCCCAGATCCACTGTGCCACAGCTTCCCAGATCCACTGTGAGCCTCCCTTCCACATCCACTATGCCACAGCTTCCCACATCCACTGTACCTCTCCTCCCAGATCCACTCTGACTCTCCTTCCTTCTGAGGGCACCAGGGGAGGTCTGCTCTGAGGGCTGGCACCACACATGTGCCCTGGGAGGAGGCTGCAGAGCAGGACTGAGCAAGAGGTTGGCACCACACATGTGCTGTTGGAGGTGGCTGCAGAGCAGGACTGAGCAAGAGGCTGGCACCACACATGTGCCCTGGGAGGAGGCAGCAGAGCAGGACTGAGCAGGAGGAGGCTGGCACCACACGTGTGCCCTGGGAGGAGGCAGCAGAGCAGGACTGAGCAGGAGGAGGCTGGCATCACACATGTGCCCTGGGAGGAGGCTGGCACCACACACATGCCCTGGGAGGTGGCAGTGTCTCCCCAGCCTCAGCACAGGCTGCTTGTGCTGGCAGCAGCAGGAAAGGAGCAGGCTGTGGGAGGAGCTGTGCAGGGTTCAAGAGTTGAAGCCTGGTTACAGAGGCCTGAGGTGGAGGAGCAACCCCAGAGCCGATGGAGCAGGAGAAGAACTCCCCTGGAGAGCCTAAGGGCAACCAGACGAACACAACCAGAGAGGCAAGAAGGCAAAGGGGCACCGAAGCCAGCAGGCAGTGCTGCAGCAGCAGCCTCCACGAGGAGCAAGGGAAGAGAGCAGAGGCTGAGGCCTTGCCCAAGCAGGTGTGGCTGAGAGCTGTGGGTGCCCAGGGCAGGGCTGCAGGAGGTGATCTCTGAGGTCCCTCTCAGCCCGAGCACATTGGAGGTTTCAAAGGCCGAGAGGAAGGTGCCCAAGCTGGAGTCACAGCAGGGGACACTCTCTGCCAAGTGCCCTTGCAGGGGCAAGCAGGGAGGGGTGTGATGTGCAGACCGGCAGAGCACAAAGGCCTTCTCCATCAGCCACCTCCCTTCCCAGCCAGAGCCAAGCAGATGTCTCTGTGCCCCCTCCAGCCTCCATGCCAGCAGGACTGAGGCAGGGTCCTGCACCTCCTGCAGTCCATGGCTGCCACTCCTTGAAAGCCAAGAGAGCAGAACTGCTCTGTCACCCAGCTTCAGCTGCTGCAGCCCCACACCACAGCCTGCCCAGCAGTCATCACCAGCTCAGCCTGGCAGCGCTGGCACAGCCTGCAGCAGAGGCACAAGGAAGAACAGAGCCAGTCCTGGATCTGCCAGGAAGCACTGACCCAGGCACACCTCCTCCAGGGACAGCAGGCACAGAGGGGCCCTGGCTGCACAGCACAGCCAGCTGCAGCCACCTTTCTGCCACCCACTCACCCATCACAGAGCCACAGACTGGCAGGGGCTGGAAGGGACCTCCAGACCTCATCCAGTCCATCCCCCTGGCAAAGCAGTGGTACCCAGGGCAGGGCACACAGCAACACATCCGGGAGGGTCTGGAGAGTCTCCAAAGCAGGAGACTCCACAGCCTCCCTGGGCAGCCTGCTCCAGGCTGCCAGCACCCTCACACCAGTTCCTCCTTCTGTGGAGATGACATTTCCTGTGGCTGAGTTTACCCCCACAGCTCCTTGTGCTGGGCACCACTGAGCAGAGCCTGGCTGCATCCTCCTGGCACCCAACCCTCAGATACTTAGACACTGCTCAGGTCCCCTCTCAGCCTTCTCCTCTCCCATACTGACCAGCCCCAGGGCGCTCAGCCTCTCCTCCTCCTCGCAGCTCTTCACTGAACTCAGTAGTTCCCTGTCCCTGGAGAGTTCCTTGTCCTCTGCCAGGAGCCCTGCCTCAGCCCACCCAACACTCCAAGTGCCCTCAAGTGCCCTCCAGGCTGGCTATGGCCATGCTGAGCCTGGCAGTGCCCTGAGTCCTCCCAGGGGCCAGGCTCAGTGCCAGCACTCCACAAGGTGTTGTCGTGGTAGGCCTGGACAGGCCAAATTTGGCTTGTACATATCCTGGCTTATGCAGACATGTTTTTCTGCTCTCTCTCCTTCTGTTATGGGGAGAGAGCAACCGCGGGAAAGGGGACAAAGGACCTGGCGCCACTGAGTCTGGGGTCCGGGGTCTGTCCATCACCTGTGGTTGCTAGGNGTAGGGGGTGGTGCGAGTTCTGATTAATATTAATAAATTATATATTAATATTTTTATAATATCGTCTCGCAGTACCTAATTACCCCCTCCATGACAGGTATGAAGCTTCTCCTCCCTGCAGGTGTTCAAGGCCAGGCTGGATGAGGCCTTGGGCAACCAAGTCTAGTTGAGAGGTGTCCCTGCCCATGGCAGAGGCTTGCAGAGGATGAGCTCTGAGGTCCCTTCCAACCTGAGTCAGGCTCTGATTCTGAGAGCAGGTGAGAGCAGGAGGATGCCAAAGAACCCAGCAGGGAGGGCTCCCCACCTCCTGCTTCCTCCACCTGAGAGCCTTTGCCCAGCAGCTGCTACAGCTGAAACAGACAGAGACAGACTTGCACCCCAGGAGCTGCTGCTCCAGAGAAGGAAAACACTTCTGCTGCTAGGGCTCTGCTGTGAGAGCGCTGCTGTGAGCTCTGCTGCTACAACTGTGCTGTGAGAGCTCTGCTGTGAGCTCTGCTGCTACAATTCTGCTGCTAGAGCTCTGCTGTGAGCTCTGCTGCTACAACTCTGCTGCAAGGGCTCTTCTGTGAGAGCTCTGCTGTGAGCTCAGTTGCTACAACTCTGCTGCTAGAGCTCTGCTGTGAGAGCTCTGCTGCTACAGCTCTGCTGCTAGGGCGCTGCTGTGAGTTCTGCTGCTACAACTCTGCTGCTACAGCTCTGCTGTGAGCTCTGCTACTTACAACTCTGCTGCTAGGGCTCTGCTGGGAGAGCTCTGCTGCTAAAACTCTGCTGCGAGGGCTCTGCTGCAAGGGCTCTGATGGGAGAGGTCTGCTGCTAAAACTGCTGCAAGGGCTCTGCTGCTAAAACTCTGCTGTGAGGGCTCTGCTGCTAAAACTCTGCTGGGAGGGATCTGCTGGGAGAGCTCTGCTGCGAGGGCTCTGCTGCTAAAACTCTGCTGCGAGGGCTCTGCTGGGAGAGCTCTGCTGGGAGGGCTCTGCTGGGAGAGCTCTGCTGCGAGGGCTCTGCTGCTAAAANGCCCCTGCTGCGAGGGCGCTGCTGCTAAAACTCTGCTGCGAGGGCTCTGCTGCTAAAACTCTGCTGGGAGGGCTCTGCTGCGAGGGCTGTGACGTGAGGGCTCTGCTGGGAGAGCTCTGCTGCGAGAGCTCTGCTGCGAGGGCTCGCCTGCTAGAACTCTGCTGCGAGGGCTCTGCTGGGAGAGCTCTGCTGCGAGGGCTCTGCTGGGAGAGCTCTGCTGAGAGAGCTCTGCTGCGAGGGCTCGCCTGCTAAAACTCTGCTGCGAGGGCTCTGCTCCCAGACCTCTGCTGCGAGGGCTCTGCTCCCAGACCTCTGCTGCGAGGGCTCTGCTGGGAGAGCTCTGCTGGGAGGGCTCTGTTGGGAGAGCTCTGATGCTAAAACTGCTGCGTGGGCTCTGCTGATAAACTACTGCTAGAGCTCTGCTGCGAGGGCTCTGCTGGGAGAGCGCTGCTGCGAGGGCTCTGCTGCTAAAACTCTGCTGTGAGGGCTGTTGTGAGGGCTCTGCTGCTAAAACTCCGCTGTGAGGGCTGTTGTGAGGGCTCTGCTGCTAAAACTCTGCTGCGAGGGCTCTGCTGGGAGAGCTCTGCTGATAAATACTGCTAGAGCTCTGCTGCGAGGGCTCTGCTGCGAGGGCTCTGCTGCTGAAACTGCTGCGAGGGCTCTGCCACGAGGGCTCTGCTGCTAAAACTCTGCTGCTAAAACTCTGCTGCTAGAGGTTTACTGAGAGCTCTGCTGCGAGGGCTCTGCTGCGAGCAGAGACACCTCTGCTCTATCTGCCTGCACCCTTGGGAGCAGTCAAACAGCAGGCACCTGCCCAGGCCTGGGCACACATCCCTGCTCCTGCTCTGCCCCACTCACTGTACCCTGTCACCAGGGACCACATGGCTGTGGCTCACCACTGTGGCCAGGAGCTAGCCACGGTGGGGACCCAACCTGCCTTCCCAGGCCAGCAGCTCCCAGCTCCTGGCAGGCAGGCAGAGAAAGAGCTCGGAGGAGGGTGGCAGAGGCTGCAGATACATCTTGGTTTAATTGCATCAGTGAGCACTCAGCAGTTAATGGTAGGGAGAGGAGGAGGAGCAGGGCACTGGAGAGCAAGGGATGCAGCCAGCCAGGGGAAACCATTTGCTGTGTCCCCAGAGAGAGGGACAGCACTCCCAGCCCCCTCTGCAGCGGCACTGGCCTCAGCCCTGCAGCAGGCACCTCCAGCACTGCTCATGCTGCCCCCAGGCTTCTGCCCTGGATTCCTTTGGCATCTAAACCCCGGAGCTCTTTTCCTGGCACCCCATCACCACCAAGTGTGGGTCTCTGACCCCTGCACAGGCACAAATCCTCCCACGTGCTTCCCTGGTTCCGCCAAACACCACTGCCCAAGGGCAAGCAGGGCCTGCAGATGGAGCTTCCACCACCAGGCTGGGGCTCTGCTCTGCAAAGGTACCACGGCTCCCACCCCGAGTGCAGCTCCGTCCTCCCCATGCCCATCCCACCGACTGCAGTGAGCACAGCTGCTCCCTAGGAACCACCATCCCTCAGAGCCTCCACGGCATGCTCCCAGGGATCGCAGCTCCCCACGGGCAGCCTGGCAAGCCAGCAAAGCACCAAAGAGTGGCAGTCTGAGTGCCAGGGGCCATGACTGGCACTGCCACATCCTCAGCCACCAGCGGCAGATGCTTAGGGCAGGGTCTGAAGGCAGCAGCAGCAGCCACAGCACCAATCCCAAGCTGCTGGCCTGATCGGCAGCTGCAAGAGCAGGCCCTGGGAGGAGGGTAGCAGCCGCTGGGCACTTAGCAGCCTTCTCACCTGACCCTCCTCTTCAGCACACCTGGCAGCTCCTGCAGCTGCAGGCCCCTGCGGTGGGGCAGTAGCAGGGCAGGGGCAGGGCAGCAGCAGCAGCAGGGGCAGTGGCAGGGCGGCGGCAGCAGGGGCAGTGGCGGGGCAGCGGCAGCAGGGGCAGCGGCGGGGCGGCGGCGGCCGGGCAGTGGCAGGGCAGTGGCAGCAGGGCCGTGGCAGGGCAGCGGCAGCAGGGCAGTGGCAGGGTAGCGGCAGCAGGGCAGTGGCAGAGCAGCAGCAGCAAGGGCAGTGGCAGGGTAGCGGCAGCAGGGCAGTGGCAGGGCAGCGGCAGCAGGGGCAGTGGCAGGGCAGCGGCAGCAGGGGCAGTGGCAGGGCAGCGGCAGCAGGGCACTGGCAGGGCAGCGGCAGCAGGGCTCTTGCTCTGCAGTCAGGCTCCACGGTGATTTTGTGCTCTGTTTAGCAAGGGCTGGGGCCTGGCAGCGCTGGCAGAGCTCAGGGGCTCCCAAGGCGGGCATCAGGGCGCTCCTCCTCCCCCGTGCCACTGTGCCAGGCTGAAGCTCAGCCCTGCTGCTGCTGACTCCTGAAGCGTGAGGCCAAGCACAGCCCTTGGCCAGACCCCAGGCCCTCCTCCTGCGGGTGCTGCAAACACCCAACCAGCTGGGCTGCAACTCCAGGTAGGCACAGAGGGCTCCGTGCCAGAAAGCTGCCAGCTGCAGCAGGGAGCTGGCAGGAAAGGCTCAGCTGGCAGCAGAGGATACCCATGAGAACAGTCCACTTGGCACCCTGGGGGAGATGCCACATCTGCCTGCACTGATGTCACAGCTCTGGAGGGGAAGGGTCAGAGGCACACACCCCAGTGCCAGCACATGGCTGCTCCCGGGGCAGCTCAGAACTGCAGCGAAGCACAGAACCAGAGCCCTGCTTGGGCTGCAGGAGCCCTCCCAGAGCATCCAGCACAACAGCAGCTCAGCACCACCATAGGCACCAAACCATGGGCACCACTGCCCTGGGCACACAGGTCTGCAACACCTCCAGGGATGGGCACTCCACCACTGCCCTGGGCAGCCTCTGCCAACCCCTGACCACTCTGGCACCAAAGACATTTTCCCTCCNTCCTCCCCAGCCCTGTTCTCCAGACCCTGCCCCAGCTTTGGTGCCCTTCTCTGGCCCTGCTCCAGCCCCTCAGTGTCCTTCTGGCAGTGAGGGCCCAGAACTGAACCCAGCACTCAAGCTGTGCCCTCAGCAGTGCCCAGCACAGGGGAACAATCCCTGCCCTGCTCCTGCTGCCCACACCACTGCTGACCCAGGCCAGGATCAGCAACTCCCTGTAAGGAGCCAAGGGAGGTTGAGCTCTTCTACCAAGGGACAGGCTGAGAGGAGATGGCCTCAAGCTCCACCAGGGCAGGCTTAGGTTGGACATGAGAAGAATCTTCTTCACTGGAAGGGTTCCCAAGCACTGGCACAGGCTGCCACAGGGTGGTGGCTGAATGCCCATCCCTGGAGGGGTTCCCAAAAGGCAGAGCTGTGGTGCTGAGGGGTGCTGGTGGCCTGGCAGTGCTGGGTTCACAGCTGCACTAGATCAGCTTTTCCAACTCAATCAGCTCCGTGCTTCTGTGACAACCACCTGCACCCCAGCCAGCTGCCAGGGGCTGAGCCAGCAGGGCTTGAAGGACAACAGCCTCTGGAGCTGTTGGAGCTGGCAGCTGCCAAAGCCTTGCTGAGTTTATTTTCCTCCCTCCTGCTTCACCCAGCAATTCCCAGACACAGCCACTCAGTGCCCAGATGCTATCTGATATTCCCCAGGGACTCTCCCAGCCTCTCCTCTCCATGGGGTCAGGAGTGGCAAAGACTTCTTTGGCAGCTCTGGAGAGCAAGAGCAAGGCAAATCCCATCAATTCTGAAGCTATTTCCTCCAGAGCCAGGTTGGATGAGGCCTTGAGCAACCTGGGCTGGCAGAAGACTGAAGATCATCCAGTGCCAGCCCCTGCCAGGGGCAGGGACACCTCCCACCAGCCCAGGGTGCTCAAGGCCTCATCCAGCCTGGCCTGCAGCACCTCCACAGCTTCCCTGGGCAACCTGTGCCAGTCTCTCCCCACCCTCACTCCCAACAATTTCTTCCTCCTCTCCACTCTCACTCTCCCCTCTCCCAGCTCAAAGCCATTGGCCCTCAGCCTGGCACTGCCAGCCCTTGCCACAAGTCCCTGCCCAGCTCTCCTGGAGCCCTTCAGGCACTGCAAGGCTGCTCTGAGCTCTCCCTGCAGCCTTCTCTTCTGCAGCCTGAACTGTGCCCACAGCAGAGCTTCTCCAGCCTCTCATCACCTCCATGGCCTCCTCTGGAGCCTCTCCAGCAGCTCCAGGTCCCTCTTGTGCTGCTTCCCCAGAGCTGGAGGCAGTGCTGCAGGTGAGGGCTGAGCAGAGCAGAGCAGAGGGGCAGAATCCCCTCCCTGTGCTGCTGCTCTCCCTGCTCTGCCTGCAGCCAGCACACAGCTGCCTCTGGGCTGCCAGCCACCAGTGCTGCCTGCTGGGCACTTGGGCACCAACTCACACCCCCAGCTAGGTGCTGAGAGCTGAGCATGGCTACAGAAGCAGCTTTATTCTTGTGTCTGAACCCACTCTGGCCCCAGCAGCTGCATGTGCAGCCCAAGAAGAGCAGAACCAAGGGCACAGACACTGCCCTGGGGCACAGGAGGCTCCGTGGCCAGGTCAGACCTCAGCCTCCCTGCACCAGCTGAGGAATCTTCCCCTGCTCCTCCAAGCAACCTGACCTGGCAGGAGCCTGGCAGTGGGCAGCTAAGAACCTGAGTGTTTTTATA
Source organism: Ramphastos sulfuratus (assembly GCA_013399055.1). NCBI lineage: Eukaryota > Metazoa > Chordata > Aves > Piciformes > Ramphastidae > Ramphastos > Ramphastos sulfuratus. The sequence continues at coordinate 31,259 of WBNM01006913.1, forward strand.
CCCAGGAGGTGTCTCTGCAGGCCACCCCCAGCAGCCACTCTGCCACAGCCATGCTGGGGAGCCTCCAGGGCTGGCTGAAAATAGAATCTGGAGCTCCTGGGCTGGGATGGGAAAAAAATAAGCTCAGGGTTGTGTGCCAGGCTCTGGCCTGGCCCAGCTTGCGTGCCAGGAGAGCAGGAGGGGGATGTTTGCTGGCAGCTTAAAGGATTGCAGGAGGATTAACCACGGCTCTGCTGCCAGGGCACCCGTGGCAAGCTCACAGCAATCCCAGCAGAGAGGCAGCAACTGCAGGAGGGCAGGGAGGGGAGGAAGGAGCCAGGAAAACAACAGTGATGGTTTGCTCCACATGGGCACCTCAGCCAGGAGCTGCCCTGCACCATGTGTGGCCCTGCCAGCCCTGCAGTGCCACCTTCACGCACCACATCTGGCCCTGCCAGCCCTGCAGTGCCACCTTCACGCACCACATCTGGCCCTGCCAGCCCTGCAGTGCCACCTTCACACACCACATCTGGCCCTGCCAGCCCTGCAGTGCCCAAGTGCCCAGCCCTCTGCCTGGCAGCACCAGCTGAGCTGGGCAAGCCTCATGATTGCTGTCCAGGAGCCCCAAGGAGTCTTCACAGCAGCTCAGGCTCCTGTCCAGGTGGAGAGAGGAGAGGAGGAGCAGGAGGCAGCAGAGCTGCTAGGGAGCAGCAGCAGAGGCAGCTGCAGGGCAGTGCTGCAGCAGGCACAGGCTGCTGGGCACCAGGAACACCTGCAGGGATCACTGGGGCAGGCTGCAGCTGGCAGCAGCTCATGCAGGCTCTCCAGCAGCCTGGCAGTTGGGCAAAGCAGCCTGACCCCTTTAAGAGCCTGCCAGCAGGGACTGGGCTGCCAAGGGTGGGCATAGCACTGAGCTGCCAGCCCTGCTCTGAACCTTAGCTGCTGCTCTAATGCCTGTCAGTGGGCATGCAGATTAAAGGCTTAGGCAGGATGCCTGCAGGCACCCCCAGCCCACCAGGATAGGCACAGCCCTGGCATTGCACCCTCAGGAGCAAAGGAGCTCACAAAGAGCATGGCAAGGAGGCTGCCCAGGAGCGATGGCAGCTGTGAAATGCCAACAGGAGCCAGGCTGGGCTCTCCAGGAAGACAGCAAAGGCTCTGCCAGGCAGAATCCCAGCAGAAAGCAGCTTTGTTTGCCCTGCAGTTGCCTACCAACATCCAGCAAGACTTTACAGAGCAGCAGTACCAGAAGACAGCAGCCCAGCAGGCTGCAGCCACTGCTGCCCACGCCTACCCTGGCCCATGGGCACCTTTTGCCAACACAGGCACCTGCAGAGCTCTGGGTCAAACCTGCTTTGGAAGCTGCTTGGTGTGCCCCCGGTTGGCAGCTCTCCCTCACCCAGCTCCCCACAGGCCTGCACAAAGCCTGCAGCAGCAGCAGGCAGGAGATGCTCAGGAGCAGGCAGCAAAGCTGCACAGGCCTGCACAAAGCCTGCAGCAGCAGCAGCAGCAGGCAGGAGATGCTCAGGAGCAGGCAGCAAAGCTGCACAGGCCTGCACAAAGCCTGCAGCAGCAGCAGCAGCAGGCAGGAGATGCTCAGGAGCAGGCAGCAAAGCTCCACTGTCCACACAAGCAGGCAGGGAAGGCTCACAGCTTGCACTGGGCTGGAAGGGACCCTCCAAGGGAATCTTGGAGCAGGCTGCCCAGGGACACTCAGCAGCTGGGGGAGCATCCCACCCCCTGGCCAGGCCAGGGTGGTCACAGTGCACCATGCAGCTCTGCTGCTCTGCATTCAGGGCAAGGGTTGCACAGCTGAAAACACCAAAGCCACACTGCAAACTCTTTGGAGCAGGCAGGGGCCAGGGATTTGCTTCTGGGGGCTCTCTCCCAGCACAGCTACCTCACTTCCTCTACCCCCACCTGGCCTCACAGCCACTGCTCAGTACCACCTCCAGCACCACACTGGCCTGCAGCAGAACCACGAGTGGGTTTCACCCCAGTTTTGGAGCCTGTGCTCTGCCACATAGAATCACAGAACCAAGCAGGTTGGCAGAGACCTCCAAGCCCAACCTAGCACCCAGCCCTAGCCAAGCAACCAGACCATGGCACCAAGTGCCCCATCCAGGCTTGTCTTGAACTCCTCCAGGGATGGGGACTCCACCACCTCCCTGGGCAGCCCATTCCAATGCCAATCACTCTCTCTGGCAAGAACTTCCTCCTAACATCCAGCCTAGACCTGCCTTGGCACAGCTTGAGACAGCTACCTCACTTCCTCCACACCCATCTGACCTCACAGCCATTGCTCAGCACCACCTCCAACACCACACCAGCCTGCAGCAGAACCACGAGTGGGTTTCACCCGAGCTCTGGAGCCTGTGCTCTGCCACGTCGCTCATCATAGCCTCACAGACTGCATTGAGTTGGGAGGGACCTCCAAAGAGCATCTTGCCCAGCCCCCTGCACCCAGCAGGGACATCTCCAGCTGGAGCAGGCTGCACAGGGACACAGCCAGGCTAAGCCTCAATGTCTGCAGGGATGGAGCCTGCACCACAGCCCTGGGCAGCCTGTGCCAGGCTCTGCCCACCCTGTGCACAGCTCCCTCCTGATGCCCAACCTCACTCTGCCCTGCTCCAGTTCCAAACCAATGCCCTCAGCCTGTCCCCACAGGCCCTGCTGAGCAGTCCCTGCCAGGCTGCCTGCAGGTGCCCTGCAGACACTGAAATGCAGCTCTGAGCTCTCCCTGCAGCCCTCCAGGCTGATGTGCTGGAGCTGGGGGCCAGGAGGGCACAGGTCTTGCTTTGGGCAGCTGCAGACCCACATGGGCTTGGCCTCAGTAGCTGAAGGAGGATCAAAAGCACAGCTCAGGGCCACAAGTGCTGCCCAACAGCTCTAGTGCAGCCTTCTCCTCTCCAGCCTGAACAGCTCCAATTCTATCAACAAAATCCAACCAGCAACCCTGTGCTGAGGTTTTCATTTCAGCCCAGAAGGTGCCAGCACCACTCACCCCACTGGATGCCCCCCAGCAGCAGAAGCTGCAGCTGGCAGTCAGGTGAGTGCCTGCCAGCAGCAGTGCATCTGACCCTGGCACAGCACTGCAGCCTGGCACCAGGGCAGGCAGTCCAGCCCCTACAAATTCTTGGCCCAGATGGAGGAGAGGCTGCTTCCAGCTCCACTGGGTTAGGAGCCAGGAGTCCTGCTGTGAGCCTGCAGAGCCAGGCTGCCCCTCCTGCCCTGCTCCTCGTGGCCATGGCACAGCCAGCACAGCTCAGGGCCAGCCAGGACTGTGGAGCTCTGCAGGCAGTCACCAAACCTGAGAGTGCCATGCAGAGCTCCAGGGCTGGCTGAGGGACATGAGGAGCTCTGCTGTGAGCAAAGGCTGAGAGGGACCTGAGCAGTGTCTGTAGGTATCTGAGGGGTGGGGGTCAGGAGGAAGGTGCCAGGCTCTGTGTGATGGTGCCCAGTGACAGGACAAGGAGCAATGGGTACAAGCTGGAGCCCAGGAGGTTCCCCCTGAGCATGTGGGCACTGTGCCCTGCTGTGGCAGCTGAGGGCAGCAGCTGGGCAGGAGCACTCTGGCTGCTCCCTGCTGCTCTCACTCACACACAGAGCAGCTGCAGCAGCTGAGGGCTGGCTGGCAGCAGAGTGCAGCCAGGCTCAGGGATGCCCAGTGGCAGGACCAGGGGCAATGGGCACAAACTCAGCCACAGGAGGTTGCAGCTGAAGAGGAGGAGGAACTTGTTTGGTGTGAGGCTGCTGGAGGCCTGGAGCAGGCTGCCCAGAGAGCTGCTGGAGTCTCCTGCTCTGCAGAGCTTCCAACCCTCCTGGATGTGTTCCTGGGTGCCCTGGCCTGGGTGTCCCTATCCTGGCAGGGAGTTTGGAACTAGGTGATCTATGAGGTCCCTTCTGCCCCTGCCCCATTCTGTGCTTCTATGAATCAACCCAGCAGGGCAATGAACCTCCCAGCAGTGACTCCTCATTGCCAAGAGCATTTTTTGCCACCAACAGCCTGGCACCACAGAGCCATGCAGTGGTTTGGAGTGTAAGAAACCTTCCAAGATCATAGAATGGGCTAGGTTGGAAAGGAGCTCAAAGTTCAGCCAGTTCCAACCCTCTGCCATAGGCAGGGACACCTCAGGGTTGCTCAAGGCCTCATCCAGCCTGGTGCTGAACACCTCCAGGGAGGTTGTGGAGCACAGAAGCAACCAGTGTGATCTTGCTTCTGTGCTCCACGACCTCCCTGGGCAATCTGTGCCAGTGTCTCATCACCCTCACTGCCTCCTAACATCCAGTCTCAATCTCCCCTCTGCCACTTCAAACCCATTCCTCCTCCTCCTGTCATTCCCAGCCCTTGTCAATAGTCCCTCCCCAGCCCTCCTGTAGCCCCCTTCAGATCCTGGAAGGCCACTCCAAGGTCTCCTGGAAGCCTTCTCCAGGCTGCAGAGCCCCAAACTCCCCCATCCTGTCCTCACAGCAGAGCTGCTGCAGCCCTCTCAGCATCTTGGTGGCCTCCTCTGCACTGGCTCCAACACTTCCATGTCCTTCCTGTGCTGGGGGCTCCAGAACTGCACACAGGACTGCAGCTGGGGTNACTTGCTGCAGCCTCTTCCACCGCACTGCTCTCAATCCCAACCTGCCCTTGAATGCCTCCAGGGAGGGTTCCCCACATCCACAGCTTCCCTGGGGAAACCTCCCCCACTCCCCACTATCCTCCCCATAAAATCATTTCTTCCTCACACCCCCTCTAGGTTTGCCCTCCAGGGTTCAAACTGTCTCCCTCCCTCCTGCTCCTGCAGGCCTTGCTGAGCAGTCCCTCCCCACACTTCTCTTCCAGGCCCCCTCTGGACGCTAAAAGGCCACACCAAGATCCCTCCAGAGCCTCTCCAAGTCCCAGCCTGGCCTCACAGCAGAGCCCTGCCAGCATTGCTGTGCCGTGTTCTGGCCCTGTCTGTGCTGAGCACTCCAGAGCTGCCCCAGCACTGCAGGGGGGGGGCTGGGCAGAGCACAGCACAGGGGCACAATCCCCTCCCTGCCCTGCTGCCCACAGGACAGGGCTGGCAGTGCTCAGTGCCAGCTCACATCCAGCTGTGCACCCCCAAGTCCTCAGGGCTGCTCTCCAGCACCCTCCACCCGCCAGGCTGCATTTATAGTGGGGGTTGCCCAGCCCAGGTCTATCACATCACAATGGGCTTGGGAGGGGCTTCCTGAGGCTCCCACATGCCCACTCCAGCCCACCACAGGCCATGATGTTTGGTCCCAGTCTCTATGACCCCCACCTGGCTTTGGCTTTCCCACCAGTGCTGAGTGCCAGCTCATACCCGCCGGCACCCCAAAGTCCTTCTCCTGAGGGCTGCTCCCCAGCCCCTTTCCCCCAGCCTGTGCTGTTACTGGGGGCTGCCCCTCAGCAGGTGCAGGACTTTGCACTTGGTCTTGCTGGAACTTGATGAGGCTCCCCAGGGCCCACTCCTGGCACCTGTCAGGGTGAGCCAAACCCTGCCGCAGCACCGCTGCAACCTGCGGGCAGGCACTGCCAACCAGAGCCCTCTCCTGAGGCAAGCTGCCCACCTCCAGCAGCTCCAGGACAACTTCCACCAACACTGTCAGAGGGCTCTGCCTCCCTTCCAGCTGCCAGCAAGCCTCCAGCAGCTTTCTCTTCTCCCTCTCCTCTCCTCCAGCCCAGGCAGGCGCTTTAATGCGATGCCATTAAGAGGGCCAGAAGAAACCCAAGCCGCGGCCCCGGCCCTGCCCTTTCCATTCATCTGCAATCTCAGCTGGCTGTCAGAAGCTGCCTTGGGTTTCTTCAGGTCCTTCTGCCAAGTTCTGATTAAAATCCTCCTAAGTGGCTTTTCTCTTTCCTGGCTTGCAGAGCAGCCCCGAGGAGCACTGCAGCTAACAGGCAGCGAGGGCTGGCAGCACCTCCCCGCACTGCCCCTTAGCACCAGTGGGCAATAGGAAGGGATTGTGCTGGGCTGGAGGCTAATTGGGATATTTTAATGAGGGAAATTAGATTATTGGCTGTGAAAGGAAAATAAGAGTGATGCCTAAATTACCCCTTTGTGCTGCTGGGACATCCAAAAGCAAGGACACAAACACAGATCAGGCTGTCACAGGTATGAGCTCCTCTGCCTGCCCAACTGATCCTCCTGCTTCTAACAGCTCCTGCTGACCTTTGCAGCTCACCCTGCACCTAAGAGAGAGTCTGAGATAAGGAAGAGGGTGGGAAGGAGGTGGAAGTGTGGTTGGGAGACCCTCCTGGGCACTCTGGCAGCTGGGTCTTGAATTTCTGTATGAATTTTAACTTGTAATGGGTTGGGAGTTACCTGTGCCCCCCACAATGAATTCACCCAGGCCAGGCTGGAACTTAAGGGATGAACCCTTCCACCCCCTTCTCTTAGCCCAGAATCTGCTTTAGGTGCAGAGGGGAGCTGGAAGGATGGGCAAGGGGGGAGGTTAGAAGCAGAATGATGAGTTGGGTTACACAGATCCAAGCCCAGGCAGAGAACAGAGACCCCAACACACAGAACTGTCTTTACCTATGTCTGTGTCCTTGGTTTTTGTCCATCTCAGCAAGCCTGTGAGTGAAGCAGACCTCACCACTGTCTCCTTTTCACAGCCTATCATATGATTTTTCCTCATTAAAATGTTCCAACTGCAGGCTGGGTGGGGAATGGCTGAGAGCAGCCCTGAGGAACAGGCCCTGGAGGTCTGGGGTGAGGAAAAGCTCCAGATGAGGCTGCAGTGTGAGTGCAGCNGCATATAACTGCATATAGCTAACAGCTGTAATATGGTTTTTTTAACACATATATATATATGTGCTTGTAAATTGTGCTAAGCTGTGACTATTAAAAGCTTCGTTCTTTAGCTTCCACCTGGATGAGTTTAGTCTGAGTGAATCCTTAGGGTGTTTGTGTGGGTGAGACCCAGAACCACTACCAAGGATACTCTCCCCCCTTGCCCTAAGCAAGCCAGCAGCTTCCCCCCACCACCCAGGAGCTAGGTTGCCACAGCCTTGCCAGCTGCAGGCTGGCACCTGCCTTCCTTGGGCACTGCTTTAGTGCCACCTCCAGATGCCAGGGAGGCTCCTGAGGCCTTTGAGAGCTGTGGGTAAGGATGGCAGCATAATGCAGCTGCCCAGAAATGGAGCACAGACCAAAGCCTCCACCATGGGCAGGGACACCTCCCACTGGGACAGGGTCACTCAAGGACTCATCCAGCCTGGTGCTGAGCACCTCCAGGGAGGTTGTGGAGCACAGAAGCACCCAGTGTGATCTTTGATCACATTGGGGGCTTCTGTGCTCCACAACCTCCCTGGGCAACCTGTGCCAGTGTCTCCCCCACCCTCATCACAGGTTCCTTGTGCCTACCAGCTTGGGATCCACTCCAAATTGGCTCCTTCCCCTTGCCCAGGAATTCTGGCCTGGAGGATGGAGCTGTTGGTTTCCTGCCCAGAAACAGTAGGCACCTGCAGGTCTGGTGGCCAAAGGTTGGAGGCTGAGGGGATGCCAGGAATCTGTGGTGCCTCTGCCAGCCAAAAGCAGCTCCCTGGCCTGTGCCAGGTGGATCAATCTGATCCCAGGGCTCAAGCTGGAGCTGGTGCCACAGGGATGCCCAAGCAGCCTCTATCCACACATACACACAATGGTGTCTGCTGCTGCCCTCTCCTCCAGGGCTTCTGCCTTTGAAGGGCCTCCCAGAGGGAGGTGCCAGCAGCCAATGCCCTGCTGTTGAGTGCCCAGCCTGGAAATCCCACGTTTTAATGCCATGCCTCATGCCCTACTTACAGAGAGCAACATGGGCAGGGCAGAAGCTGGAGTGAGCCACCACTAGCTACAGTGACCTACAACACCAACAGCTCCTGTGGGATGGAGCAGAGAGGGGCTCAGGCAGGGCTAGGATGTGCCTCCTCCCCACACCAACTGGGCAGAGACTCAGCAAACCATGGCACATTGTCACCCTAATGGCACAAAGTGCCCTCGGGGGCAGCCTTCCCTTTTTTGATGCAAGATCCAGTCAGAGAATCACAGAATAGAGGGGCCTGGAAGGGACCCTCTGAGCTCAGCCAGTCCAACCTCTGCCAGAGCAGGGGCACCCAGGGCAGGGCACACAGGAATACATCCAGAAGAGTCCTGAAGGTCTCCAGTGGAGACTCCACAGCCTGCTCCAGGCTCCAGCACCCTCACACCAAACAACCTTCTCCTCACCTTCAGCTGGAACCTCCTGTGCCAGTCTCTCCCCACCCTCACTCTCAACAGTTCCTTCCTCCTCTCCACTCTGTCTCCTCTCTCCCATCTCCAAGCCATTGTCTCTCCCAGTTTTAAAGGTCTCCAGTGGAGACTCCACAGCCTGCTCCAGGCTCCAGCACCCTCACACCAAACAACCTTCTCCTCACCTTGAGCTGGAACCTCCTGGGCTCCAGCTCGTGCCTGCTGTTCCCTGTGTCACTGGGCACCACCACACAGAGCCTGGCACCTTCCTCCTGACCCCCACCCCTCAGATATTTACAGACACTGCTCAGGTCCCTCTCAGCCTTCTCTGCCCAAGACAGCCCCAGCAGGGCCCAGAAGCTGATCCCCACTCTCCACACCAGCAAGAGGCTTTGCCCAGGTCAGGGCAGCTAAGAAATCTCTGCCCAGTGCCATCCTCTCAAACAGGTTTCACAGAGTGGGTTAGGTTGGAAGGGACCTCAAAGCTCATCCAGCTCCAACCCCTGCCAGGGGCAGGGACATCTCCCACCAGCCCAGGGTGCTCAAGGCCTCATCCAGCCTGGTCTGCAGCACCTCCAGGCAGGGAGCAGCCACAGCCTCCCTGGGCAACCTGTGCCAGCATCTCACCACCCTCACTGCCAACAATTTCTTCCTCCTCTCCACTCTCACTCTCCCCTCTCCCAGCTCAAAGCCATTGTCATTCCCAGCCCCTGTCCAAAGTCCCTGCCCAGCTCTCCTGGAGCCCTTCAGGCACTGCCAGGCTGCTCTGAGCTCTCCCTCAGAAGGATATTCAAAGCTCAGCCCCTCCACCTCCCTGCACCCTGACCACAAAGCAGAAGACTAACAGCCAGCCTGGAGGAGCACAAAGCACCAAGCACCCCAAGAGCTCCTGCCCCTTGCACTGCTCTACCAGGACCTGAGTGAGGCATTTGGCTCTGCCCCACATGGCATCCTGGGCACCAAACTGGAAAAACATGGACTGGATGTGTGGAGCACTGCTGGGTAAGGAACTGGCTGGATGGTGGCACCCAGAGAGTGGTGATCAAGGGCACAATGTCCACCTGCAGACCAGTGCCAAGTGGCTCCCTCAGGGGTCAGTGCTGGCACCAGTGCTGTTTGACATCTTTGTCAGTGCCATGGACAGAGGAATCAGTGCAGCCTCAGCAAGTGTGCAGCTGGCACCAAGCTGTGTGGCACAGTCACTTGCTAGAGGGCAGGGATCCATCCAGAGG
>WBNM01006913.1:43434-70865 GCA_013399055.1 Ramphastos sulfuratus
CACTGGCACAGGTTGCCCAGGGAGGTTGTGATCACATTGGGTGCTTCTGTGCTCCACAACCTCCCTGAAGGTGTTCAGCACCAGGCTGGATGAGTCCTTGAGTGACCTGTGAGGGAGCAGGCAGTGATTCCCCAAGGAGCCAGCTGCTAGCAAGGGCAAGGCAGGCAGCACTTTGCTCTGCAGCCCTTGCCAGCAGCAGCTCTGCAGCTCTGCTCATTAGCAGGTGACTCCTGGCACCCTTCCCCTGCACCAGCTCACAGGTTCTGACGCCTCTGGGGGTGGCTGAAGACCTGAGAATCTGCAGCTGAGCAAACCTCACCGGGGCAGCTAAATGGTGCTGAGGAGCTGAGGTCATTAGGCTAATGAGCAGCCACTGCCTGCCTGGGAACAAAGGCACCAACGCCAGTGCCTGACCCAGCCTCCATGGCCGCCCAGCCACCTCCAGCTGCCTCCACTGCCCAGCCACCTCCAGCTGCCTCCACTGCCCAGCCACCTCCAGCTGCCTCCACTGCCCAGCCACCTCCAGCCCCCCCCACAGCCCAGCCACCTCCAGCAGCCCCCACGGCCCAGCCACCTCCAGCAGCCCCCACGGCCCAGCCACCTCCTGTGGCCTCCACGGCCCAGCCACCTCCATCACAGCAGAGATCAGGTCCAGCAAAAGCCCTCCTCAGAGCATTGGGTGAATCAAGGAGGGGATTCTGCCCCNGAGAATTCATTCAATGGGATACAGCAATGCCCACGGCTCAGGCCTTAAAGCCAACCCAGCCCCTAAGGAGTCCCTCCCAGCAGGGCAGGCAGAGGGAGAGCAGCATCTTGTCCTTGAGAAGCTCCTCTGAGGTGGGCTCAGCAGAAAATCCCAGCCTGCTACACTGGCAGTTATTTAAAACCAAATAATAAATCCCACATCTAAATAACCTCTCAGCAGGAGCCCCAACTGCAGGGTTTGAAGTGAAGGAGGCCAATTTCCTCCTCTGTAGCTCCTGACGTGCTGGCTGCCTGCCCCCTCCTTGCCTCGCTCCCCCAGCAGAAGGCTCCGGGCGGCAGCTCCCAGGCCGATAAGGAAAGCGGCACTGGAATTTCCCAACGCCTCCCGACTCAGCCCTGTCAGCAGCTCTGGAGGTGGCTGATTGCAGCGTGGCTGGAGAAAAGAAACCACAGCAAGAGGAGCAGGCAGGGCCAGCAGCAGCCTGCTCACCGCCCCCTGCTCTCCCTTCAGCTGCCAGTGCCACCCTGGCTGCAGCCCGGCAGAACCAGGGCTGGGAAACAGCTCTGGCACCCCCAGTGCTGGGCTCCCCTTACACCATACAAAGCCCTGGAGAAAGTCAAGTGCAGAGTTAAAGCAGCTCCAAAGGGACAGACAGAGCAAGCTTTGGAGGGGCTGGAGACCTCCACCTGCTTTCACCAGAGCACCTCTCTGGGGAAGTTCCTCCCTCCACTCTGACCCCAAGACAGGGAAGCCCCTGCCAGGCAATGTCAGCATCACAACCTCATCTTGGAAGCATAATGCTGAGAGCAGCCCCTAAGGCCTCAGCCTGGCTACATCCCACACTGGCACTCAGCTTCCCAAACCACCATCTCGGAGCCTTCTTCATCCTTACCTCCATGGGGATCTTGGGTCAGAGCAGGTCAGGTTCTGCCTATGCCTTGCATCAATCTCTTGACATTTGGGGTGGGAAAAGCTGGTTTCAGAGATTCACAGAATAGTTTGAGTTGGAAGGGACCTGCCGTGGACAGGGACACCTCCCACCAGCCCAGCTTGCTCAAGGCACTCCTAGAATAAGTTGGCTTGGAAGGGACCTTGAAGATCCAGTTCCAAGCCCCTTGCCATGGGCTCTGCCTAGGAACTATATGATCTTCAACCTTCCACCAGCCCAGGCTGCTCAAGGCGTTATCCAACCCAGCCTGCAACATCCCCAAGCAGGGGCCAGCCACAACCTCCCTGGGCAACCTGTGCCAGTGTCTGCCCACTCTCAGGAGTTTCCTCCTCATCTCCAATCTCTCTTAATCTGGTGAGATTTTCTCACAACCACAAAGGCACTCAGCAGGCAGAGGACTCCAGCCCTGGGCTCCCCACTCCCACAGTGCTCCTCGAGAAGCTCAGTGGTCGGAGCATGTTTGGAAGGTGGTGTATGGGAGCAAGACACAAAGAGCTGCTGGTGGAGGGTGAAAGCAAGTTCTGAGCACCAGGAGCAAAGCTGGAAGCTCTGAGCCATGCCAGTCAGCTGTGCTGCTGCCACCATCAGCTAGTGAAGGAAAGGAGAACAAGCACCAGGGCACAGCAAGAACCTGGTGATGGCTGAGTCACCACCAGAGTTTTCTGAGCTGGAGCCCTTTCTACCCACCTGCAGGACAATGTAAAGCAGCAACCAGACCTCCACAGCTATGGAGCTGCCTCTATCACCAGCACATGGGAAGCCCATGGTGGTCTCCAGGCTCCACATGGAACATCACTCTCTTGTTCAGGTCTGAAGCTGGAAGCAAACAATGTCCAGCCAGCAGAAACTACCCCAAGAGAGACAGCAGCTGCTCCTGTTGGGGTTGGACCTAGCAGAGACACTGCCTTCTAGGAGGACCTCATCTCTTCAAACTGGAGTCATCCCAGCACACCTCCACCCCAACCCTCACTCCTCCATCGACTACCAAACCTCAATCTTCCTACCTAAAAAGGCTGCAAAAAGGCAACAGTGCTTTGACTGCAGGTACAGAATTAGTGGAGGACACTCAGCAGCTGGGGGAGCATCCCACACCCTGGCCAGGCCAGGGTGGTCACAGTGCACCATGCAGCTCTGCTGCTCTGCATTCAGGGCAAGGGTTGCACAGCTGAAAACACCAAAGCCACACTGCAAACTCTTTGGAGCAGGCAGGGGCCAGGGATTTGCTTCTGGGGGCTCTCTCCCAGCACAGCTACCTCACTTCCTCTACCCCCACCTGGCCTCACAGCCACTGCTCAGTACCACCTCCAGCACCACACTGGCCTGCAGCAGAACCACGAGTGGGTTTCACCCCAGTTTTGGAGCCTGTGCTCTGCCACATAGAATCACAGAACCAAGCAGGTTGGCAGAGACCTCCAAGCCCAACCTAGCACCCAGCCCTAGCCAAGCAACCAGACCATGGCACCAAGTGCCCCATCCAGGCTTGTCTTGAACACCTCCAGGGATGGGGACTCCACCACCTCCCTGGGCAGCCCATTCCAATGCCAATCACTCTCTCTGGCAAGAACTTCCTCCTAACATCCAGCCTAGACCTGCCTTGGCACAGCTTGAGACAGCTACCTCACTTCCTCCACACCCATCTGACCTCACAGCCATTGCTCAGCACCACCTCCAACACCACACCAGCCTGCAGCAGAACCACGAGTGGGTTTCACCCGAGCTCTGGAGCCTGTGCTCTGCCACGTCGCTCATCATAGCCTCACAGACTGCATTGAGTTGGGAGGGACCTCCAAAGAGCATCTTGCCCAGCCCCCTGCACCCAGCAGGGACATCTCCAGCTGGAGCAGGCTGCACAGGGACACAGCCAGGCTAAGCCTCAATGTCTGCAGGGATGGAGCCTGCACCACAGCCCTGGGCAGCCTGTGCCAGGCTCTGCCCACCCTGTGCACAGCTCCCTCCTGATGCCCAACCTCACTCTGCCCTGCTCCAGTTCCAAACCACTGCCCTCAGCCTGTCCCCACAGGCCCTGCTGAATAGTCCCTGCCCAGCCTGCCTGCAGATACTGAAATGCAGCTCTGAGCTCTCCCTGCAGCCTTCTCCTCTCCAGGCTGAACAGCTCCAACTCTGTCAGCCTGTGCTCGCAGGGGAGATGCTCCTCTGGAGAGATCCTACAGCACCCCGTCCCCACTGGGCCACCCAGAGCAAGGGATCTCTGCTATGCCCACGGAGAACTATGAAAGCTCAGGGTAAGAAAACTGCTTCCATCCCTCTGCTGCCGAGGGCCAGGCCTGACCCCAGCCTCCTGGCAGCCCAGAACCTGTGACCCAGGGCAGGCTTTGGAGCAGCGCTGAGCTCCAGCAGTTTCTGTTTGCCTTTGCCTCGCCCGCAGCAGAGCCGCATCTGGACTGCTGTCGGGAGCGGAGGAAACCCCAGGGGCAGGGAGGCGCAAGGAGGCGCAAGGCTGCCCGCTCCGGCCCGGCGGCAGCCAGCAGCACAAAGCCCCGGCGGCAGCCAGCGCCGACAGCTCCTTTTGTTCGCTCCTCGCAGCCCCGGGCCCGCTCCGCACGGCGCGGCCGCAGGCGGCGGTGTGCGCCCGGCCGCAACGCAACGGTCCCCGGCGGGAAGGGCCCCGGCGCTGCCGCTCGCCTCTCGGCCATTTTGCTGAGCACGGCTGCTAGCCCGCAGCAGCCCAGCACCGGCGGCCCCCCGAACCCCAGCGCGGCTCCGTGCCAGCCCCCGGAAACCGAGGCTTGCTGCCCGCCGCGGTAGGCACAGCCGGGCTGGCTGCTCCAAGCAGCGCAGACACGGGCAGACGCGGGCGCAGGGCAGACGCGGGCGCAGCAGCTCAGGCTAATTTCCCTTCCAGCTCCTACTTTCTGCCCCCCACTCTTTCGGGGCTGCAGAAGCAGAGAGCTGCCAAGGCAACCGACCACAGCCCTGCGCCAGGTGCTCAGCCCATAGCAGAGACCCTGCTGGGACCCCGCAGGGTTACTGCGGTGGGTTTCATCAAGCGATGGGACAAGAGGAAACAGCCTCCAGTCGCCGCAAGGGACCTTTAGTTTGGACGTTCCGAGCAATTTCTTCCCTGAAAGGGCTGCCGACGCCTGGCCCAGGCTGCCCGGGGCAGTCTCCATCCCCGAAGCTGCGGCGCCCTGCCAGTGCTGGGTTAGCTGTTGAACCCCCTGATCTTAGGGGTCTCTTCCAACCAAAGGATTCTCTGATCAGCCCCATCCCGCGTGATGGCGTCGGGCTCAAGCAGGGTATGTAACAAGCCAGGGCATGCCACAGCAGGAAGCTGGGCACAGCCCAGACACACGCCCAGGAAAAGGGCGCTTCAGCACTACAGCTCCTGAGGCTTCACCCTGGGAAGCAGCGACCAGAGGAGCCACAGGGTGACATCAGCAGAACGCGTTCGACCCAGCCCCTGGGCCATGTCCACAGGCTCCATCACTACGTCAGACACAGCAGCAAGGGCAACCTCAGCCACCGTGCCAGCTGCAACCCCTGCTGCTGTGAGAGTCTGAACAAACCCAGAGCAAAGCTCTTTGCCGCAGCCAGGGCTGGAGGGCTGCAAACCCTACAGAGAGATTTAAAGAGCACAAAGCAGGAGGAGGGGCGTGGAGCCAGCTCGACTGGCTCTGAAGCACCTCACCAGGGACAAACATTGGCTGCCGAAAGGTTCCTCATGCAGCCAAGGAGACAACAAAACCTGCTGGCTGCAGGCTGACTGCTCTGCACAAATGTAGGCACTGCAAGGTCATCCGGCCTGGGCTGACGGCGGTGGAGGAAGAGATGGGCTCTTCCTCCATCCCCAGACAGAGAGCAGCCTGTCTGCCCCAAAGGGAAGCGGCAGCAAGACAGGGTTATGGAGAGGACACGCTGGGGCAGACCAGAGCCTGGGCTGAGTCACCCTGCGGCCCTTCCCCTTTCGGTCTGAGCAAGCTTCTCACTTCCCAGGCAGGCTCTGCCCCCAGAGCATCACCTTCGGCTCACCCAGGCGCTCCCAGGAGCTGCCCTCTCACAGCCAGCAGCTACCTCCACTCTTCACTCCTCCTGTAGGCTCCACACACCATCTGGAGGCATCTCTGCAGCTTTCAGGAAGGCAGGAAAAGCCCAACACAACTCCAGCTCCTCCACCTTGTCCCAGCCATCAGACCATCCTCAGGCTCCTCCTCAAGATGTTCAGCTGCTTTCCTACTCTGGCCACGCAGGGACCTTTCTTCTCCTCACCCACAGCTTTGCTGCCTCAAAGGAGGCAGTGATCTGCCCCCAGGAGGCTGCCAGAGCGCAGTTGGTGTTCCCTCCTGAACAGAAACATTTTCCTGCAGACCCAGATGCTAAATTACCTCTCAAAACAAGGCTCGAGCCTCCAGCTTGAGCCTTCACCAATGTGGTTGCACCTGAATGTGGATAAGGGCAAGGGCAGAACCAAGCTCACAGGCCTCTGCCCAGAGATGATAAAATGCTTTGCTTGGAAGGGAGCTTCAAAGATCATCTTGTTCCAGCGGCCCTGCAGGGTTGCTCAGAGCCCCAAACCACCTCACCTGAACACCTCCAGGTTGGGGAATCCACAACATCTCTGACCCATTCCAGCCTCTCACCATCCTCAAGGTACAACATCTCTTCCCTGTGCCTGGTCAGCTCACTCTCTTTCAGCTGCAAGCCGTTGTGCCCTGTCCTGTCACTGCAGGCCCTGCTCAGAGGTCTCTCTCCACCTGCTTTAGCCCTGTCTCCCTGGAGCCTGCTTCAGGCTGACGAAGTTCCATCTCTCTCAGCCTGGCCTCACAGCAGAGCCCTGCCAGCATTGCTGTGCCGTGTTCTGGCCCTGTCTGTGCTGAGCACTCCAGAGCTGCCCCAGCACTGCAGGGCGGGGGGCTCGGCAGAGCACAGCACAGGGGCACAATACCCTCCCTGCCCTGCTGCCCACGCTGCTGGGGACCAGCACAGGACAGGGCTGGCAGTGCTCAGTGCCAGCTCACATCCAGCTGTGCACCCCCAAGTCCTCAGGGCTGCTCTCCAGCACCCTCCACCCCCCAGGCGGTGGGGGGGTTGCCCAGCCCAGGTCTATCACATCACAATGGGCTTGGGAGGGGCTTCCTGAGGCTCCCACATGCCCACTCCAGCCCACCACAGGCCATGATGTTTGGTCCCAGTCTCTATGACCCCCACCTGGCTTTGGCTTTTCCACCTGCAAAAGGTTTCTGCAGCTCTATCAGTGTAGTAACAAATATTCACTCGTACAAAGAAGCTACACAGGGCAGCACCAAAGGGTGCCAGCTCCAGGCCTGGCTCTGACAGCAGCCAGCAGCAGATGGCTGTGAAGGAACACAGCAGGCAACATGTTGAGATATTTCCCAAACCACTTCCCAAGCTCCAGCCCTACTCAGGTCTTTCCCAAGCCAAACGACACTGCTCTGGACACCCTCACCATGGGTTGCTTCCCCACACACCCACTCAGGTGCCCCAGAGCAGCAGTGAGCTTCCAGCATCCCCAGCTTTCTGCGGCAGCACTCCAGCCCATCGTGCAAAAGAGCAGGAGCATCTCTTCCTGCTTTCATTCACTCTGCTGCCAGAAGGAAGGAGGACACAACACCTTCTCCACACTGCTCCTTCAATTTACAGGCTTCAGCCACCTGCCCCAGGAGTCTTCCTCTCAAGCACAGGAAGTGCTGACCTACTTAGCAGCTCTTCTCCCATCCTTCCTTCTGAATCTGCTCTTCGTGCAGATGGAAAAAACCCAAACACCTCAACATCTCCCTGGCCTCAGCAACTCCCCAGATGCACCCATCCATCCCTTCCTGGTGCCCAATGCCACAATCCCCAGGCCAAGTAGAAGCCCTTCTGGGGAACTGCCAGCTGCAGACATGGTGGTGCACAGCCCAACACCTCCCCAGTTGCTCTCCCAACACCCCAGCAGGCATTGATGGCAACAGGGCTGAGCAGCCCCAAGCACAGGCATGCACACACTGGCAATGCTCACCCTGGGCACGGAGCAGCCACACCACACTTGGAGCTGCTGCGGGAGAGTTTCTGTTCCAAGCACTGCGAGTCTTGCCCCAGCCAACCACAGCAGTGACCCAGCCACTGTGACTGTGACTCAAGCTGTGCAGCAGCCACACCCAGAGCCAAGCACCGCTGGGATGGACAGACAGACAGACAAACAGCTGGCAGGGCTTTCTGTCCCACCGCTGACCTGGAAGAGCAGCTCAGTCGGCTCAGCATCACTGCTGTGTGCTCATCGAGGAGCAACACTCAGCAGAGCACCCACAGCAAGCTCCTGGCTGAGGCTGTCACCACCAGTGGGACAAAGCCCACGCAGCAATGGCAGACCAAGGAACAAGGAGGTAACTCCTGCCAGCTCTGCACTTCATGCTCACCTGCACACCCACGCAGAGCCTGCGTTCACTAATGCACTGAGGTTTCCTTCTCTGCAAATGATGCAAGCAGAGAGAAATAAAATTCCCGTGGGAGCCACAGGTTGCTTTGACATTCAGGGTGAAGCCACTGGGAAGTAGAGCATGGGAGCCAACAGACACCCCCCAGGTCCACTGGGAGCTGGAGCAGTCCCAGCACTGGGACATCACCCTCACTGCCAGCCTGGCCTGCTCCCACAGAGCACGCAGCTGGAAGGACTTGGAGCCACTGGGCACTGAAACCAAAGCCCTGAGGGCATGGCAGGAGGGTGCTGCGACACACAGCGACTGCCTGCGGGCAGTTTGCCGACACGCAGCTCCCACAAACCAGGCACAGCCTGACCGGTGCCCTCCCATCGCAAACTGCCTCCGTGCCAGAAGCACGAGACACCAGCCACTCAGCTGTGCCAGTCCCTGGTCACCCCCACGCTGGGGTGACCTCCAGGGCAGAGCAGCAACAGCCCTGGCCCTGTCCTTACCTTCTCCGCCTTCACCTTCTTCAGCTGCCGGCACTCGCCGTCGCCGTCCTCCAGCTCTGCCTTGGCCCCCAGGGGGTTGAGTGCCGCTCCCGTGTCAATCGCTATACTCCCAAGCTGCTCGGCAGCAGCAGGCTCTGGGCCCTGGCCCCCGTCATACTGTCCCACCCTCACTGCCAGCGCCAGGGGCTGCAGCACGCTGGGCTCCTTCTCCACCGCCGCCCCCGCGCCCTCACTCCTTTCCTTCTTGCTTTTGGACGAGCCTCCCTCCTTCTCCTTCTTGGAGCCAGCCACACTGCGGGATGCCTTGGCCGACTTCTCCGAGCCCTTTGGGGCGACGACAGGCACCAGGCCACCCGAGTTTGCGCTGTCCCCAGAGCGTCCTTGAGCCTCCTTCTTGCTACCTCCTCCCTCGCTGGGAGTAAACAAGGAGGTCCCTGGGGTCGGCTTGCCACTGTCCTTGCCACTCTTGCTCCTTTTCGACTTGGATTTGCCCTCCTTGCCCTGCGGGCCCGGCACCGGGCTCACAAACTTGATGTTATCTGGCAGGGTTGCCACCGCATTGGGTGCCGGCAGCCCCACGTCCTTGGAGCCCGACATTTCCAGTTTCTGCTGATCCTTCTCCAAATCAGCGTCCAGGTCGATGATCAGGTTCCCTACACCAATGTCCCATTCATCCCCGCTGTCGTATGTCTCAACCGGGTTCGCATCGATTCCTTTCCCTCCGGAAGCTCCGCTGCTCAAGGACATCTTAGAGTTAACAGCCCCTCACGGTTCAAGGCTCTTCCCTGCCGCTCCACGCCCTGGGGGTCACCTACGTCCTCGGGGGGCTTCCAGTGGGGATCTGCCCAGGTGACGGCATCGCTGCTGGAAAGAGCGAAAGAGGAGAGGGTTAGGCGCGAAGAGCCCTGGGCAGGCAGCTCTGCCCTCGCTGGCAGGCAGCAGAGGTTCTGGACAGGGTGGAACCCCCAGCCTCCCAAATCCTCCATTGCACAGTGTGAGACAGCGGCCTCCTGCCAGCCGTGCCCTGGGCTGGGGGCTGCTCCCGAGTGATCCAGCACAGCAGCCATCTGGCACGGGGCCCTGGATCGATAGCAGCCCTGGCAGGTCGTGGATCTGGGCTCCCACAAGACATTACTCACACATGGCCCTGCTCACTGTGCCACTCCAACTCACCCAGCGCAGCCCTGGGAGGGAGGATTGATCCCTCTCCTGCCTATGCCACCCAGCGGGAGGGCTCCTCTCCAGGCCAGCTTTGCTGCGAGGGACGAGAGCCGCACGCTGGGGAAGCGCAGTGCCTGGGTAGGAGATAAATCCCCGACTCCAGAGGGTCTGTGACACTGGGGACACACCAGAGCTGCTGCCAAAGGCCACATGGCAGCAGCATGTGCAGGCTTTCCATCCCCACACCGCCAGGCGACACGACACAGCCCAGCTTGGACATTAAACCATCGTCACTTCCACCACAACCACCCATGGCTGACTAGTGGGAAACCCAGGAACTACTGTACAGGTTCCTAGTCTTAACTGGGAAGAGTGGGGTCAACCCTGCCTGCCCACGCCACGGCTGACCCCAGCTAGCCCAAAATTCCTCCTCCTGGCTTCTCATCTCCTCATCTTCCTTGCCCTTAAATCCATGGACTCACAGAATGGTTGGTAGTGACCTCAAAGATCATCCAGTGCCAAGCCCCTGCCATGGGCAGGGACACCTCCCACCAGCCCAGGTTGCTCAAGGCCTCAACCCAACCTGGCCTTCAACACCCCCAGGAAGGGGGCAGCCACAGCCTGTCCCAGTGTCTTCCCACCCTCACTGGGAAGTGCTTCCTCCCAACACCCAGACTAAAGAACTAGACATTGTCATTACAAGCTGCTGCCCCTTCCTTGATGGGCAGAAGCAAACAGAAAAGGACATCCACAGCAACCTGAGGAAGTGCCCAAGTCCCTTGCTGACATGAGCTGGTGTAGTTACACTGAGGATGGATAATTAACACATGAAACAGGTCCTGCCCAGCAGCCACCCACCCAGCCCACTGCACAACGACTCACAGAATGGGCTGGGCTGGAAGGGACCTCCATAGGGCATCCAGTCCAACCCCTGCACTCAGCAGGGACATCCTCCACTAGAGCAGGTTGCTCACAGCCTTGTCCCGCCTCACCTTGAACATCTCCAGGGATGAGGCCTCTACTACCTCCGTGGGCAACCTATTCCAGCAGCCTCCTGGTGCAGAACTTGTTCCTCACATCCAGTCTCAATCTGCTCTGCTCTCACTTCAAACCATTGTCCTCGGTCCTATCGCTGCATCTCTGAAGGAACCCTCGCCCACCCATTTGGAGGCAGCTCCTCTCCAGCAGCTCTGTCCTCGCCTTCCCCACTGTGCTCTGCTGGCTCCTCGCACTGCTTGCAAGCAACACTTCAAAAAACAGGTGACTTAAAGAGAAATGAGAAGGGGAAAAAAAGAAAAAAAACAACCCACACACAGAGAAATTTCTTCAAGCCCCAGCAGGCAGGAGCCTGGAAAGCAGCTTCGTGGTGCTCTTCCAGAGATGCAAACACTGTAAAAATGCCAGGGATTCTTTCATCAGCCAGGCTGCCGCAGCCAGACCATTTTCCATCTGCTCCCCACAGCATCGCAGCCCTGCGCAGCTCCCAGCGCGCTCCCTGGCAGGTCATTACAGAGCCTTACCCCGGCGCCGGGGGCCAGCAGCGGGCTGCAGCGCACGGCGCTGACCTCTCCTTGCCGCGGCAGGGAAGTGCCGGATCAGGAGAGCACTTTGAGCTCCGCAGCCGCTAACAGCCTCCGAAAGCCGCCCTGCGGCTTTCTATCGCCACCGCCGCCGCCGCCTCCTCCTTCTCCCCAGCCCTGAGCTGGGCTCTCCAGCCTGGCCTCACCGCCCTGCTCCTCTCCACAGCACTGCGGCGGTCGGTGGGCAGCTCCTGCGGGCACGGCGCGGAGCCCCTCAGGCGGCATGCGGTGCCGCAGCCAGTCCCTTTGTGCTGCGGATCCACGGCAGCTCCTTTGTCCGGGTGGGCAAAGCCGAGGCGAAGGTGGAAAGGCGAAGTTTGCAGTGCTAAGAGCCCGTTCTCAGCCCCGAGGTGAGCCGCAGCGCTCCAGCCACAGCCCCAGGGGCAGGGCCTGCGAACATGGCACTGCCGCACAGGACCCCATGCGAGAGATCGGCACAGGACGAGGCTCAGCCTCCAGCTCCATGAGCTGCCCACCCAAGGTTGGAGCGTGCAAAGGGACACTGCCAGCTCGGGTCAGAGGGACAGGCAGACAGACACGGAGCTGGCCTGGCAGCCACGGGAAGGCGCCAGGCAATCTGCAGGGCTGTACTGCAGCAGTGCCAGCAATGCCTGCTCTCAGCTGGCCCTGGGAACTCACCTGGCTGGTTCTGCAGCGTGCACAGGGACGTGCACGCACAAGGACGTGAACCTTGTTTGTATCTATGGAATAAGGAGAGCAGATGAGCAGGACTTTGGTCTGAAACTATGCAAACAGCAGCGGCGTTTGCCAATTCCTACCACAACAAAAGGAAGAAGGAGCCCAGGAGTCCGCTGGGGCCCTGGTGATTAGAGAGCCAGCAACAATCAAAGGCTTCGAAAACAAGAGGGGGGGAAAAAAATCCTTCACCCTGCGGAGGAGGTGTCAAGGGAGCCCAGGCGCTGCTAAGGCGGAGGGAAGGGACCTGCAAACAGGACAGACGAGAACGTGCTGGGTTTGCAAGAGCAGTGCCAGGAGGGGCACAGGGAGCTCGGGACCGCAGGAAGAGGGACTGGGGCAGGCCCAGGGCTGAAGGCTGGGACGCTGCTGTGCACTCTAGAGGGGTACCCCTCGAACATCACCCCCTGCACGTTGCTCTAAAGCATTTCCCACAGCTCAAACACCCCCTCCCTGTGACTCCCAGCCTGATTCCCCACGTCTCTTCTCCCAACGGCCAGCTCCATCTCTGCAGCTGGAGCAATGTTTCCAGTTCCTCTGTCAAGCAAGACCCCGAGAGCCCCCCCCCTCAGCCTGCCACATAGTCGCTGCTTTGGGCAGAAGGGAATCCTTGGCTCCCACAGCCCAGAGAGGTCCCTCCCCCACCGCCTGTTTTGCCCATGCTGGAGAAGCGTCGGCTGCTGTCCAGACCCTGCCTGCTCCGCAGCCACAAATCCCGGCGCCTCCCAGAGCAGGCGAGGAGATTGATTCAGCTATAAATGTGTCCTTCCCCTTACCTCCTGCCATCCTGGGATTGATCCCCGCGCAACATGAAAAGCATGTGCTCACTTGTTGGCCTGGAGACCTGCCAACAAAGCGTTTTAAGAGCAGTCCTGGAGCACAGATCCTACAAGGAGACAGCTTTCTGCTTGGGAATGCTGCACACACACAGCACCAGACATGAATAATTCAGCTCCATTAGGTGCCGAGACCTCTCCAATCCGCATCCGCGGGCTGGGAAGGAGCCAAGCCTATGAAGAGGCAAACCTGAAAGTTCACTTTGGGAGCCGCAAGCACACCTAGAGAGACAGCTCTGCAAACACGAGGAGCTCGCCTTCAAAAGGCGGCGTGGAGCGGGCGAGCCCCCAGCCCTTTGTGCTCCCACACGTGCGGGGTGCGGGTGGGCCCAGCCCGCGCCGCAGCCCCCAGGCCAACAACCCCCAGCAGGGAAGGACCTGAACGCCCAGGGGTGGGCAGGCGCAGGAGAAAGCTCCTCTGCTGGCAGCGATCAGCCCACACCTAGGGAGACTGTCTCACAGCCATGTGCTCCAGCCTGCAGCGCTCCAGCCTCTGGTGGCTTCCAGACATGACCGACTGCAATTTTCACCCTGATTAACTTTCAGGAATGCCCGCAAGAAGGAGCGGCAAAGACCGGGGGTGGGGGGATGCCGGGGGACAAACCTCCCCGGCCCGGCTGTGCTTTCCACAGCAGGGCAGGAGTAGGGCAGCAGAGGGGTTTGGGGAGATGGGGGACACACACACACTCCCCTCTGCTCCCTGCCAGGGGAGGGAGAGCAGCCACGAAGCGATGCGGGCAAGACCCCGAAGGGCTTCCCCGGAGCGGGGCCGAGGCCGTTCCTGCGGCGGCTGGCAGGCTCCCGCCGCTCTCCCCGTGCGCTGCCGCCGCACAAGATCCCGTTTTTGGTTTCCTTTTACGAGTAGAGAGAGTCGGGGCCGGGGCGGAGGGCGGGTGGCAAACGCGCCTGCCTTGCCGAGCTGCCACGCTCGCCTCCTGCCACCGCCACCGGCACGTTTGTAATCCCCCAGCTGGGCTTGTTTGGGTTGGATTTTTTTTTTATTTTATTTTTTTTGTTCCGCAACTCCCATGTCTTTTCTGCAGATTTCTTTCTAAGATGTTTCCCTCTCTCCCCGCCCCCTCTCTCTGGAGATGGGGGAGAAGGAGAGGAAAAAAGAGAAGCGTTGAACGCGAGCCAGCTGGCAGGCACAAGAGGAGACGAGAGAGCTGCACAAAGGAGCTTCCTCACTCACTTGCTGCTTTCAGCTCAAGAAATCACGCAGGGGAGGAGGGTTTGCTCTCCCCCATACATCAGTCAAGCCACAGCAGACAAAGGAGATTTACCATGACACCCTCCAGAACTGCCACCCAACAGGGGCAGGGTGCCCGCTGCAAAGCCCCGGGGGGCTGGCGGGCAGGCTGCTGGCGGCGCAGGCAGGGTGGGATGCGGGAGCTGCTCTGCCGCCTCCCCGGCAGAACTTGGGTGGCTCTCGGGGCCGAGCGGGATGGCGCCAGCAAGCTGCCAGGAGGGAGATGGCCGAGCCCAATTTGAATAAAATGGAGCCACCCTCCTTTTTGTGAACATGGAGCTGCACCCGCAGAGACTACAGCTTCCAGCATGCACCGCAGGCAACTTGTGCTGGGACTCCCGAGTTTCCCTAGGCTGAGCCTTGACGCTGGAAATGAACCTGACACAGGGCAGCACTCGAGCCGTGAGTCATTCGCTGGCAGACTTGAGAAAAGCCTCAAGTATTTCGGGGCAGGCATTACAAAAGCAGGACAACCGAGGTCACCGCTGCAGGCTGGAGGTGGAGAAAGAGGCACCTCAAATCCTGTGCTCAGCTGTGGGACCCTCACTCCAAGAAGGACATTGAGGGGCTACAGCAGGTCCAGAGAAGGGCAACAAAACTTGGGAAGGGTCTGGAGTGGAGCAGCTGAGGGAGCTGGAGGTGTTCAGCCTGGAGGAGACTGAGGGGAGACCTCATTGCTCTGCACGGCTCCCTGAGAGGAGGCTGCAGGGAGCTGGGGTTGGGCTTTTCTCTCAAGGAACAAGGACAAGACAACAAGAAGCAGCATCGAGTTGCACCAGGGGAGGTTTAGGTTGGACATTAGAAAATTCCTTCCCCAGAAGCGTTGCCAAACCCCAGCCCAGGCTGCCCAGGGCAGTGGTGGAGTCCCCATCCCTGGAGGGGTTTCAAAGCCACGGAGAAGGGAGGGTCATGGGTCGGTGGCAATGTGGCAGTGCTGGGATTAGTGGTTGGGCTTAGTGGTCTTAAAGGTCTCTTCGAACCAAACCAATTCCATGATTCTATTCTACAGTTCTAAGACGGGGGAGGTGAGCAAAGACCTCTGTGCTATAGGTGTGACCAGGCTATCATCTTGGGGAAAAGCTCAGGACATGTAGCAGTCACAACCACCCACCTGCTACCAAGCTCACACTGCTCCAGCATCCACTTCACGTTCATCACCAGCCCAAGGATGCAGCTGCATCAGAACTCAGCCTGGTGTCCAGCCACAACTGCTCACCACCACCTTCACAGCAACCCTTCAGTAAGCCCACAGCACATGACTGCAGCAAACCTGGAGCTAGGAGATAAGGGCAGGTGGTGGCAGGGCTCATCCTGGCTGTGTTTGAGGAGCACATTTCAGCAGATGAGCTACAGCTCAGCGTTGGCTTCTTACTGACACTTCTTTCATCAAAGAAGCACTGAAGAGAAACTCAGTCTAGGGCTGGGAATCACATAATGACAGGGGCTGGAAGCAGAGGAGGAGACTCCACAACCTCTCTGGGCAGCCTGCTCCAGGGCTCCAGCACCCTCACAGAGAAACCCTAGCAAGATGCTCTTGCTCCCCTCAACTCCCAACCAGCCAAGCACATCACCAACAGGCCAGGCACACAAAAGAGAGAGGAAGAAACATTTCAGCCCTTCCTTTACACTGCAAAAGAGGCAGAAATGGAACCAGCTCCTCTTTAATACTCCCACTGCTCTGGGAAGTGTTATCAGCAGAGTCCCAGTGTTCCGTGTGGTCGTGCCTGGAGAGCCCCCAGCTCTTCAGCCCACAGCTATTCCATCCTGCTGGCTCTCAACCTGCACAGGTTTCCAAGCTCCCCACCTCTGTACTGAACAAAACACAGCTGCCTCTTCCTGCACCCACAGGTGGGCAAGGCCAGAGCATGACCTCTGAAGAATGCCAGCAGCAGGATAAACATCACTCCAGTGCCTGCTGCTCACTTGGAGGAGGTGGCACAGCAGTAGCTACAGATCCACAGGAAGGCACCACACAGCACTCTGCTCCCCTGAGGACAGCAGGCAAACACCATCTTCACAGGCTGCACTGGGCTGGCAGGGACCCCCAAAGGGCATCTTGCCCAGCCCCCTGCACCCAGCAGGGACACCTCCAGCTGGAGCAGGCTGCACAGGGACACAGCCAGGCTGAGCCTCAATGTCTGCAGGGATGGAGTCTGCACCACAGCCCTGGGCAGCCTGTGCCAGTCTCTCTCCACCCTCACTCTGCACAGCTTCCTCCTGATGCCCAACCTAACTCTGCCCTGCTGCACTTCCAAACCATTGCCCTCGGCCTGTCCCCACAGGCCCTGCTGAACAGTCCCTGCCCAGCCTGCCTGCAGGTGCTCTGCAAACACTGAAATGCAGCTCTGAGGTCTCCCCAGACCTGGTTTTATTCTCCTCTCCGGGCTCACCACCTTCTTGGTTATGCTCACCTCCTCTCCCCCAAATCACACTGCTGGAGTCACTTCTCTGGTAGGCAGCTCAGCAGGTGCCACCTTCACACACCAGCACAAACACATCAACACAATTCAGCTCACAGGACTGCAGTGCAGGCCAGGCTGGATGGGACCTTGAGAAGTCACCTCATGGGAAGCAAGGCCCAGATGAGACTAGTGCTGGGCTTGGCAGTGCTAAGTTGACAGCTGCAGTCCAACATGAATGATTCTGTGATCTCCCATCCTGTCCTGTCACATCTTGAACACCTCCAGTAGTGTGCACTCCACCACGGTCCTGAAGAGGTTGTTTCACTGCATGATTGTTCTTCCCATCAAAAACTCCTTTTTAATGCTGAGATGAAACCTCTCCTGCTACAGCTTGCATCTGCTGCCCCTTGACTCCTCCGTCTGGCTCCTTGTGAAGGCAGAGCCTTCATCCTCTCTGCAGCCACCCTTGAAGTCCAGCGACGTGCCTGCACTAGGAGCACTCCAATGGAGAGCTGAGAGACCTCCTGCCAGGCAGGAGCCAGCCGTGCAGGAAAGGTCACAGCAGGGAGACAAAGCAGCAGCATGGCCTGGAAGAGCTTCAAGCACACCTCGGGCAGAACAGAGGCAGCCAGCGCTGCGGTACTGCTCACAAGGCCCCTGGCACAGACAGCAGCCAGACCTGAGCTTGGCTGCTCCTCTGGACACTGTAACCTGCTCATCCAAAAACGCTGGGCTAGGCTTCTCCCAGCGTGCATGGCCTTGGAGGCCTCTGCCAGCTTCTGTCAGCCACAGAGCGGCCAGCAGGGCTCAGGCAGTGACTGTCCCCCTGAACGCAGCACTGCTGAGCCCACACCTTGAATCCTGCTGTCAGTTCTCCTCCCCTCACTCCCAGGAAGACGCTGAGGGGCTGGAGCAGGGCCAGAGAAGGGCAACAAAACTGGGGAAGGGTGTGGAGCACAAGGTTGGTGAGGAACCTCTGAGGGACCTGAGGCTGCTCAGCCTGGGGAAGAGGAGGCTGAGGGCAGAGCTCATTGCTCTCTACGGCTCCCTGAGAGGAGGCTGCAGTGAGCTGGAACTGGTCTCTTCTCCCTAGTCTCAAGTGCTAGGAGGAGAGAAATTGGCCTGGAATTGTGCCAGGGTTCAGGTTGGCCACAAGGAACAATTCTTCCCCAAAAGGGTTGTCAAGGCCTGGCTCAGGCTGCCCAGGGCAGTGGTGGAGCTCCCATCCCTGGAGGGATATAAAAGCTGTGGAGATGTGGTGCTGAGACCATGGTTTAGTGGTGACCTGGCAGGGCTGGGTTAAGGTTTGGACTCTGAGATCTTAAAGGTCTCTTCCAACCCAAACAGTTCTGTGACTCTCTGATTCTATGACTTCAAAACCTCCAACAGCTGACAATGGCCAAGAACTATCTCAGCAGCCTCAGCACTCAGATCCCCATCCGCCAGCATCAGCTGGTGCCCAGACCTTGTAACATTTGGCTGTACTGGAAAAGAGCAATTGAAACACCCTCAAGCATGGAAGGAAAGGAATTTAGTGGGGAAAATAATGGAGCCAGCTTCCTGCCTGCCAGCTCAGAGCTGCTCTGAGCTAGGGACCTCAGTGCTGGCTCTGCACACAGGCAAGCTCCACTGGGTCACTGTCATACAGCTTCACAGACTGCACTGGGCTGGAAGGGACCCTCAAATGTCTTCTTGGCCAGCCCCCTGCAGGGACACCTCCAGCTGGAGCAGGCTGCACAGGGACACAGCCAGGTTGAGCCTCAATGAAGGGATGGAGCCTCCACCACAGCCCTGGGCAGCCTGTGCCAGGCTCTGCCCACCCTCACTCTGCACAGCTCCCTTCTGATGCCCAACCTCACTCTGCCCTGCTCCAGTTCCAAACCACTGCCCTCAGCCTGTCCCCACAGGCCCTGCTGAGCAGTCCCTGCCCAGCCTGCCTGCAGGTGCCCCTCAGACACAGGATGGTTTATCAGTGACACAGGCTCACTCTCACTCCAAACCTGCATCCCCTGCAAAAGCCTTGGCTGCAGGTGTCTCAGTGCCAGCACACGCAGCACCTCGCGGGTGCCTGGCAAGGACGGGCAGCAGAGAGCCATGCCCGTGGCACTGTGCTGTCAAAGGCTGACACACAGCTACAGGGTAGCAAAAGGCAGCTCTGTGAGCCAGGCCCAGGCAGGACTGAGTGGGAAGCAGTGTGTCTGTGCCCAGCAGAGGCGAGGCAGAGCGGTGTGGCTCTGCTGCCCCTGCAAAGCCCTCTCTGGTTGAGCCTATCAAGGCTGCTGCTGCCAAGCACAACACCAAGCACTCAGAAGAGGAGATCTGAGCAAAGCTGTTTGGCAGAGTGATGCTTCCCACAGGGCCAGACCCGGGGGGCTGATTGTCCCTCAAGCAGCGAGCTGCTTGCCACCAGCAACCCGGAGCAGCCGGGCAGGTTCCAAACCTGTCTGGTTACCCCCAGCTAGCCCCAGCACAGAGCTCAGCTGATCTGCAAGATGCTGGAAGGTGTCTGGATCGGTGGCCTAGGAGGGGGTAGAGAGCACATAAAGCCAAGCCAGGAGGTTGCAAATCTCAGCCCGAGCTGTGCGTGAGCTGGAAGAGTGCCAGCAGCCTGAGAGAGTCAGCAGCCAGAGGAAGCAGCAAGATGGATGTGACCAGGAAGGATCCCTGAAGCATCACTCACAGACGGCAAGAAAGAAGAGCTGCTGAAGACCAGAGACAACCAGGGGCATAAATAACTGCTGGAGTAAGTGCTGGAGTTTGCCCTTTTCCCCTGCTTGCTCGGTGCCATCAGCTGAGCAGCACAAAGGCACCTGCAGCCCTGGCAGCAGCTCGGCTCCTGGGCACTGCTGGGAGCAGAGTGGGCACCTCCGAGCCAGCCATTTGTAGCCTTTCCTTACAGGGCGATGGAGGTTGCAGGCTCCTTGCCTCCCTGCCAGCCCCTGAGCCTCTGGCTGTCCCAGTTCCCAGGTGGGGCTCTCGTGGTTGCAGCCACGTGGGTGGAGGATCAGCCTCCCAGAAACACAGCAGGACAGGGAACCACCAGGTGCTGTGGCAGGTACAGGGAGAGCTCCATTCCCATGGCAGCATCTGGCTTCTGTCTCCCCCTTCCAAAGGAAGGGCACCTCAGAGATGCCAGCTGAGCCCTACCCCACGAGCAGAGGGGTGCACAGCAGCAGTTTGCAGAGGATGGGCACTCACTTGCTCTCAGGTTGCTCCTAGAGAAGAGAGCCTCTGAAGTTTGTTCTTTTAGCAGAAGAGCACACAGGCAGCCTTAGCCTCTACCCAGGCTGCAGGCAAGGGAGGAGAGCACAGAATGGCTCAGGCTGGAAGGGACCTCAGAGCTCATCTACTCCAACCTTGCCACCATGGGCAGAGACACCTCTCAGCTAGACTCAGCTGCTCAAGGCCTCATCCAGCCTGGCCTTTGACACCCCCAGGCAGAAGGCAGCCACAGCCTCCCTGGGCAGCCTGTGCCAGGCTCTCACCACCCTCACACTGCAGAATTTCTTCCTCAGCTCCACTCTAACCCTGCTCTGCCTCAGCTCCAAACCATTCCCCCTTGGCCTGGCTCTAGGCACCCTCAGAAGTCTCTCTGCAGCCTTCCTGCAGGATCCCTTCAGGCACTGGCAGCAGCTCTGAGGTCCCCCTGGAGCCTTCCTATCTCTTCTCTGCTCCACAAACAACAGAGCTGCCACTCACCCTCTTAAGGCCTTCAATTCCCTGCGTTCAGTGAGCAATTAGGGCACCTTGGGTGCAGGAGCTCAGGTTTCATCTGCAGCAGAGGACCCTCCATGTAGCTCTCCTCTCCCTGCCTGTCAACACATCAGCCTGGGAAGTCCTTGAGACAAAGCAAGCAAAGGAGCAGGGCGGGCAGGCAGAGGCAGGGCCCAGCAGGAGCAGTGCCAAGGAATGCCCCTGGTTTGCCCTGGGAGGGACAACAAATAGGTGTGCTGCACAGCTCCATTTGCAGAGCCAGGATACAGATCAGAAAGTCACTAATTCACACTAATGACCCACTGCAAATTGCTGACTTTAGTGGATCAGGCAGCAGGGGAAGGACAGGACAGCAGCAGGCAAGGGCTGTCCAGCGCTGTGCCGGGGACCGGCCTGGCACTCACCACTGCCTCTTCACTGTGGGGATGGCAAAGCTCCAACCATAAACAAAACTTCTTCAGGACATGCCACTTGACCACAGCATCAGCAGTGTGACCTCGTGGTCAGGTGGTCCTCTGGGGTGCAGTGAGAAGAGTGTGGTTAAGGGAAGTTCTCCTTCCTCTCTGTGCTACCCTGGCGAGACCACAGCTGGAGGATTGTCTCCAGTTCTGGACTCCCCAGTTCAAGAGGGACAGGGATATAAGATTCATAGAAGGGTTGCAGTTGGAAGGGATCTCAAAGATCAGCCAGTTCCAAGCCCCCTGGCATGGGCAGGGACACCTCCCAACATCCCAGGGTGCTCAAGGCACTCCTAGAATGAGTTGGCTTGGAAGGGACCTTGAAGAGCAGCTGGTTCCAACCCTTGGTCTTGGCACCAGCTGCTCTTCAAGGTCCCTTCAGGCTTGGAACTAGATCATCTTCAACCTCCCACCAGCCCAGGGTGCTCAAGGCCTCATCCAGCCTGGCCTGCAGCACCTCCACAGCCTCCCTGGGCAACCTGTGCCAGTCTCTCCCCACCCTCACTCCCAACAATTTCTTCCTCCTCTCCACTCTCCCCTCTCCCAGCTCAAAGCCATTGGCCCTCAGCCTGGCACTGCCAGCCCTTGCCACAAGTCCCTGCCCAGCTCTTCTGGAGCCCTTCGGCTACTGCAATCCACACCAATGCACTGGCACCCTGTGACACCCCCTCACAGCCCCTGAGCTGGCACTGCAGCAGCAGCCTCTGAGGGCACTCAGCTGCAGCAACAGCACAACCACCTCCTGGTTCCATCTCCAAAGCTGCTGTCACCCAGACCCAGAATTGGCAGAAGTGTTTCCTTCAAAGCAACAGGATCAATCCATGACAAGAGATTGGAGTCACACGGCAAGTTTCCCATTCCAGGTATTCTTTCCTGTGGGATTCCAGAGCTCTCCCTCCCATCCCAGGTCACACCAGCAGGCACTGCCCCGTGCTGGCAGGAATGCAGAGGTTTGACCCAGTGGAGTGGCAGGAGGAGTCACATCCCACCGGGATCTTTCTGGTTTTATTCTGCTCCCCAAGCCCAGGCAGCAGCCTCTTCTCACCAGAGCCAACCCAGCTGGGCACGTGGGGTGGAGCAGCTGCTGCCATGGTGGGCAAAGCTGTGGTTCAGTAGCTGCGTGTGGGCACCGATGAGCTGCCAGGGCAGCTGTGTGCTCCAAGTCAGCTCACCAACCTACCCCCTTCATCCTCCAACAGCTCCTTCACACCCAGAGGAGCTCCTCAAGATACTCCCAGCATGCCCAAAACTCTGCTGGAGAGTCAAAGAACCACAGAATTGGTTTGGTTGGAAGAGACCTTCAACATCAGCGAGGCCAACTGCTAACCCAGCACTGCCAGGGCACCACTAAGCCACAGCCCTCAGCACCACAGCTCCACAGCTCTGAAACCCCTAGGTGGTGAGGCACTGGCACAGGTTGCCCAGGTTGTTGCTCCCTCCCTGGAGGTGTTCAAGGCCAGGTTGGAGGAGGCCTTGAGTGACCTGTACTAGTGGGATGTGTTCCTGCCTATGGCAGGGGGTTGGAACTGGATGATCCTTGAGGTCCCTTCCAACCTTACCATTCTATGATTCTGTGGGAACTCCACCACTGGCCTGGGCCAGGCCTTGACAACCCTTTTGGGGAAGAAATTGTTCCTCATAGCCATCCTGAGGCTGTTTCTTTTTATCCTGTCCTTGCTTCTCAGCAGAGCCCAATCCCAGCTCACTGCAGCTGTAGAGAGCAATGAGCTCTGCCCTCAGCCTCCTCTTCCCCAGGTCCCTCAGAGGTTCCTCACCAGCCTTGTGCTCCAGACCCTTCTGCAGCTTCATTGACCTGCTGGACTCAGGCACCTCCATGCCATGGCATCATCCTCCCTCTGGCCACCAGCACCACACAAAGCACCCAAATGCTGACTTTGCCAACTGAGCAGACAAGCTCCCTGGGCAAAGGAGCAGTTCTGCCTGTATCTGGAGAGCTCACCTGTGCTTGACCTGTGCCCATGAAGCACCGCAAGAGGTGTCACAAGAGAACTGCAGACAGCCCAAGCCACCTCCAGGGCCTTTGGGCACTTCAGTGCTTCTCCACAAGTCTCTCCACAAGCCACCAGTGGCTGTGAAGGACATGAGGCAGGTTTGGGAACAGATCCACCCCTCTAGCAGCCTGGGGGCTGAGGAACCATTCGGTCCACATCCTGCAGCAAGCCTGCAAAGACCAGCAGGGACCTCACCTCGACCTCAGAGGGAAGCCACCCCCAGCTCCTGCTGACCCACTTGCAGCATTTGCTGCCTAGGAGCAACTGAGCATGGCTGAGCTATCCCCAGCCCCTGGCAAGGTCACCTGCAGCCTCACCTCACAGGTAGGGGACCCAGAACCTGATGTGCTCCCCTGAGCATCTGCCCACTGCCGGGAGGTCCCTGCCTGTGACCAGGGCCAGCAGTGGCAGTGCCAACACTCAACCAGCAATGCTGCAGGCAGGCTGCCAGAGCCCCCTGACAGCTTACCTGGGCCCAGCTCATTTACATAATGCTGGGGATCAAGGGGACAAAGAGGCTTAGTGCCTGGCATCTGGGACTGCCATTGCATCAGCACCCAGGAGCCCTAATCCCACCCACGGCCCAGAGTCACAGAGTGGGTTGGAAGGGACCCCAAAGATCAGCCAGTGCCAACTTCCTGCCATGGGCAGGGACACTTCCCACTGGGACAGGGTCACTCAAGGACTCATCCAGCCTGGTGCTGAACACTTCCAGGGAGGTTGTGGAGCACAGAAGCACCCAATGGGATCAAAGATCTCATTGGATGCTTCTGTGCTCCACAACCTCCCTGGGCAACCTGTGCCAGTGTCTCACCACCCTCACTGCCAAGAATTTCTTCCCCATCTCCAGTCTCAATCTCTTCTCTTCCAGCCTCAATCCATCCCCTCTCATCCTCTCACAAGAAGGCACAGAAAGGCTAAAAAAGAGGAGATGGCTTCTGGCTGTCTCTACTCCACACAGCTGAACCTCAGAAGCTTCTGCCAGTATCATCTGTAGGCAAATGCCAACCCAGAGGCCTGATGTGCCCAGAGAACAAACCAGAGGGAGCCAGCTCAGGCCCTGCCTCCTTCTGCATGCATAACAAAGAGAGACAAACTCCAGGTAACTCCAGCTCAGCAGCAGAAGCCCTCCACTGCCTGCACACCTGAACAGATGTGAAGGGCAGAAGCTGGCATGGTGGTGCCCAACCAGCTGGGTGCCACAAAGGGACTTTGTGGCTGTGCAGCTCCAGAGATCATTGGTGGCTGCCAGCCAGCCCTGTTTGGGCTACAGGTCACAGAATGGCCTGGTTGGAAGAGACCTCAAAGATCCCTGCCAGAGTAGGGTCAGTTAGAGTGGGTCACATCCAGGTAGCCAGAGAAGGAAGACTCTAACCAACCTCCCTCATCTCCAGCAACTTCTCCCCTTTCTCCAAAGCCACAACAGCATCTTCAGCAGGCACCCAGGACCTTGTGATCATGGCCTCAAAGAATGGTTGGATGGGACCTCAAAGATCATCCAGTTCCAATCCTCCTGCCATGGGGTAGGGACACCTCCTATCAGCCCAGGGTTGCTCAAGGCACTCTTGGAAGGAGTTGGGTTGGAAGGGACCTTGAAGAGTAGCTGGTTCCAAGCCCCCTGCCACGGGCTTTGGAACTAGATGATCTTCAATCTTCCATGACCCCAAACTGCCCAAGGCCTCATACAGCCTGGCTTGTTGCCCAAGGAAGCTGTGGAGGTGTTACCTGTGCCAGTCTCTCCCCACCCTCACTCCCAACAGTTTCTTCCTCCTCTCCACTCTCACTCTCCCCTCTCCCAGCTCAAAGCCATTGGCCCTCAGCCTGGCACTGCCAGCCCTTGCCACAAGTCCCTGCCCAGCTCTCCTGGAGCCCTTCAGCTACTGCAAGGCTGCTCTGAGCTCTCCCTGCAGCCTTCTCTTCTCCAGGCTGCACAGCCCCAACTGTGCCAGCCTGTGCCCACAGCAGAGCTTCTCCAGCCTCTCATCACCTCCATGGCCTCCTCTGGAGCCTCTCCAGCAGCTCCAGGTCCCTCTTGTGCAGATGGCAGCAAAGCTGGAGGCACAAGTGCCATGGCCAGAGGGTTCTGGAACACCTCCAGGCATGGGCACTTCACCACCTACCCTAGGCAGCCTCTGCCAACCCCTGACCACTCTGGCACCAAAGACATTTTTCCTCCTCTCCAACCCAGCTTGCTCAAGGCACTCCTAGAATGAGTTGGGTTGGAAGGGACCTTGAAGATCATCCAGTGCCAAGCCCCCAGCATGGGCAAAGCCCAGGAGGGGAGGTTTTGGTGCTGCCTTTTCCATCTTTCCATGGCTTTGCCCATGGCAGGGGGCTTGGCACTAGATGATCTTCAAGGCCCCACTGGGCTTGGAACTAGATGATTCTCAACCTTCCACCAGCCCAGGCTGCTCAAGGCCTCACTCACCTCCAGAGAGGGGGCAACCTGTGTTAAGAGACACCTCTGTGCCCATCCCAGCTAAGGAGCAGCCTCTTGGTGACCCACAAACTCTGTGGGAAGCCACGGCCCAGCTTGAAAAAGGAAAGTAAAAAATCCACCCTCTGTGTGCCAACCACACTCAGTTACAGATCATTAGAACCGGCCTGGTAATTCATTCCCTCTGCTGGCCCTGCCTGGCTCCAGCCCTTGTCCTGAGCACCAGGCCACTTCAGGTGACAAGGAGCAATGGATGGAAGCTGCAGCACCCCTCAACACAAGGGGCAACTTCTTGACTGTAAGGCTTACAGAGCACCGGAGCAGGCCGCCCAGAGAAGTTGTGGAGTCTCCTTCTCTGGAGCCTTTCCAGGCCTGTCTGGATGTGCTCTGTGTGCCCCGAGCTGATTGTCTGCTCCTGCTCTGGCAGGGGGCTTGGACTGGATGAGCTCTTTGGGTCCCTTCCAGCCCCTAACATCCTGTGCTTAAACCCTGGTCCCTCGGCAGCTGGCTGGCAGCCTGGCTCCGGCTGCCCCGCGCCTTCCCCTCCCCTCTGCCAGCTCTGCCCCCCATCGGGAGGGGCAGGAAACCCTCCTGGCTGCAGCAGGGCATAAAAAAGGGGCAAGGATCGTTGTTGTGAGAGGCAAAAACGACCTCCAAAGGCTGCCTGGGCAGGACCGCTGGCTGAGCGCAGCGCGTCTGTGCGGCCGCCCAGCGCCAACAAAGAGCTGCAAATGTGCAGCGCAGCTCCGCGCCGGAGCCGTGGCACAAAGCGTGGAAATAGGTTTTCCTGAGGATGTCCAGGCGAGGAAGGCTCTGCACACTCCAGCCCCGCATGCCAGCGGCCTCGATGCTGCTCGGGGGGTGGGGGGGAGGCGAGCAGCAGAGGGCTGCGGGGTGTGCGCCGCACGGCAGGCGTGTGTGCAACGCCTCCTGCGAGGGGAAAAGGCCTTCCCCGAAGTGGGGGAAAGGAAAAGCTACGTTAAAAATAAATAAAGAAAGAAAGAAAGGGGGAAAAAAAAAAGGGCTGCTGGGAGCTGGAGGGGAGCCAAGGCTCGCAGACCAGACCTGAACCTGTGACCTTCCCCCGCGCACGCAAGCGGCGGCAGAGCTCCGCGGCAGGCAGCAGCCATCCTGCCCTCGCCCCGCAGCCTCGGCCGCCGCCTGGCCGGCACAGCCACGTTGTCACCGGCGGTGTCACCCCCCCGCCTGCCTCGGGAGGTGACATCATGGCCCCCCAGGAGCGGGGGGCTCCGCAGCCTGGGGGGCGCTCCTGGGGTCACCGTCACGCCGGCAGCCCGCGGGGCCTCTCCGGAGGGCAGCCCCGGGAGGGGGCTGGAGGAGGAGCCCCGCTCGGGGCTTGGCCCCCAC
Organism: Ramphastos sulfuratus; assembly: GCA_013399055.1. Classification (NCBI taxonomy): domain Eukaryota; kingdom Metazoa; phylum Chordata; class Aves; order Piciformes; family Ramphastidae; genus Ramphastos; species Ramphastos sulfuratus. The sequence goes on from WBNM01006913.1 coordinate 69,892, forward strand.
CCACAAACACGCCGCGGGAACTCGTGCTCGCTGCGCGCCTCTGGCGACGCCGAACCTGCCGGCAGCTGTGCCCAGAGCCCCCCGCGGGACCCCCCGCAAGGGCCGGGCCCGGGGGAGCCAGCCCTGTGCCGCTCGCCTCCCCCAAACCCTCCGCACAGGGAGACGGGAGCAGGAGGACGAGAAACTCACCCCCCGCACCCCGCCCCGGGACACGGCAGCCCCTCGGGAACCGCATCCTGCCGCCGACCCAGACCCACCGTGCCCCCCTCAATCCCGACCCTCGCTTCCAAGCCTGCCCTGGCGGCAGCCTCCCGGGCGGGGGCTACCTCCCCCGCCGCGATCCGTGACACCCGCACGGCCCCGGGACACGCGGACGGCCGCTCCTCAGCCGCCCTTCAGCCGGGGCGACCCAAACGGCGCCGGAGCGCGGCGGAGCCTTCAGGCCCGCGTGCCCGTGGGGGTCCCCCCCGTGCCACAGCCACGGAGAAGGTGACCCCCGCGCTCGCCTCGGGGCTGGCCTCGCATCGCGGGGAAGGGGCAGCCCCGGCACCCGAGGAAGGCCATCCCCGCCGGCCGGGGGCGGGGGGGACACACTCCCACCCTGGCGGTCACGACGGGACGGCCCCGGCCCGCGGAGGCGGCGCCCAGCCACCGGCGGGAGGCGAAACCGGGGCTCAAAGGCCGCGGGGAGGGGGGCCTGGGGGTGTCCCGACACCGACGGCGGCGGGGGTAGGCCCCAACGGCTCCCGGGGCCGGAACTCGGCCCCCCAACGGCCGCGGTGGGCCCAACGGCCCGAGCCCAACGGCGACTGCAGCGGGGCCGCGGCCAGGCCCAACGGCCGCGGGGGATCCCTAACCGACGCCTCCCCCCCCACACCCACCCACACAGCGGCAGGGCGCCGCGGGGCCGGGCTCGGCCCGCACTCACCCGGCTCCTCTCCCGTCCCGGGCGGCCCTAAGTCTCCTCCATGGGG
>WBNM01006913.1:71198-83830 GCA_013399055.1 Ramphastos sulfuratus
CGGGCGTACAGTGGAGTGCAGGCGGGCGTGGGGTGGAGTGCCGGGCGATGGCGTGGAGTGCGGGCGGTGGAGTGGAGTGCGGGTGGTGGGGTGGAGTGCCGGGCGGTGGCGTGGAGTGTGGGCGGTGGAGTGCGGGTGGTGGAGTGCCGGGGGTGGAGTGGAGTGCCAGGCAGTGGCGTGGAGTGCGGGCAGTGGCGTGGAGTGCCGGGCGGGCAGTGGAGCGCCGGGTGGTGGAGTGGAGTGCCGGGTGGTGGCGTGGAGTGTGGGCAGTAGAGTGGAGTGCTGGGGGTGGAGTGGAGTGCGGGTGGTGGAGTGCCGGGTGGTGGTGCGGAATGCGGGCGGTGGCGTGGAGTGCCGGGCGATGGAGTGGAGTGTGGGCGGACGGTGGATTGACGTGTGGGCGGGCGTGGATGGAGTGCCGGGTGGTGGAGTGCCAGGCGGTGGAGTCGAGTACGGGTGGTGGTGAGGAGTGCCGGGCAGTGGTGTGGAGTGCCGGACGGTGGAGTGGAGTGCTGGGCGGTGGTGTGGAGTGCCCGGTGGTAGAGTGCCGGGCGTGATCAAAGATTATGTTGGGTGATTCTGTGCTCCGCCAACCTCCGTGGAGGTGTTCAGCACCAGGCTGGATGAGTCCTTGTGTGACCTGCCCCAGCGGGAGGTGTCCCTGCCTATGGCAGGGGGTTGGAACTGGCTGAGCTTCGGAGGTCCCTTCCAACCTTCCCATTCTATGATTCTATGACTCTAGATTTTACCCATGGCGTTGGAGTGAGTGAGACCCTTGGGGATGAGACATCTTCAGATGAAAACTGTGAGCATTACCAAGGACAAGGACAAAGCAGCTGCCACTCACCGGGGTGAGTGTAGAAGAGAGATCTGGGTTAGTAAGAAGCCCTATCATGGGCTGAGATTAAAGCCCTGCTTAGGTCAGGGTTGGGCTTCCTGTCCTGGGGCACAGTGCCCCGAGAGGGGTGTGCTGAGAGGACCCCTGTTGCATGGGCATGGTGTCAGACCCCCTTCTCTTCTCAAGGCTGAACAACCCCAGCTTCCTCAGCCTTTCCTCGTAGGACTTGTGCTCCAGCCCCATGGTACACTGCCCTTGAGGGGATGACACTCCGGCTCCCTTCCCCTGCCAAGCAGCCCTTTCTATTCCCTGACACCAGGACACTTATAAAGCCTTTGTGCACTGCTGGGTTATTCTCTGTAATATTCAGATCCTCTGATCTGTGTTTTTTGCTTAGTGGAACTTGGCATGGGCCAAAGCAGCAAGAGGGCACTGAAGGCATATGAGGAAGTGTTTGACAAAGGCAGTGCAGCAATGCCACTGACTTAAGCAGGGTGGGGTTTTCACTGCAATTGATACGTACTAGGATGCCAGTGACTTCTTCACTGGACTTGTCTGTGTCCCTGCACTGCTCAGAGCTGGGGCAACCCCCACAGGTAAGCAGTAACTGATTTCTCAGGTCAGCCAACACATGGCTGGGGTGATGAAAAGCTCAAGATGAGGCTGCAGTGTTCATGCAGCCCAGACAGCAACTGTGTGCTGGGCTGCAGCAAGAGCAGTGTGGGCAGCAGGGCAAGGGAGGGGATTCTGCCCCTTTGCTCTGCTCTCCTCAGNACATCAGCCCAGGGCAAACATTAGCACTGCTGAGATGACTTCCAGCACCACAGTGTCCAGCTGCATGGTTTTGGGAGGTGCAAGCAGCTGGCATGAAGGCTTCACTCTCTCCTCCTTCTCCCTGGTTGGGTGGGGAACTGAGGCTAGGGGCTGGGACAACCTGCAAGCACAGCTGAGGCAGCAGCCCTGCTCTGCAACCTGGGGAGGAGAAGGGATGCAGGCAGTGCTGTTCTGTGCCCTCTGGAGCAGGGCAGGGGGCAGGGAATGCCGAGGGGTGCTTGGAGCCTGGCGAGGCAGTGCCTGGCACAGGGTGGCACAGAGGGCTGACCAGCAGAGCCAGGGCACTGCGGGGAGATGCTGAGTACCACGGGCCTGAGAGGAGGCAGGAATGCCCCTTGCTGGTGAGACTGGGAGGGATGTGAGCTCCTGCACATAGCTGCTGGAGCAGGGGCAGCTCAAATCCGGACGTGAGGCTGGGCCCCCCCGGCGATGCCAACAGCTGCCAGGGCACTCTCCTGCGAGCACAGCGTGCCCGAGCAGGAGCAAACCCCTCAGCCTCCCCCAGCACACACTGGGCAGGGCTCAGGCTCTCCAGCTGCTGGGAGCTATCCTCATTCCCTCAGTGTGTCTACCAAGCGTCTGCCCCTGCCCAACCCAAAGGCCTGCGGGCACGGTCTGGGCAGAGGGAGGCTGCTAACGCCAGGATGGAGCCTGCTGGCTGCTGCTGGCAAGCTCCCCTGGCTTGGAGATGCCAGCACTGGGCTGAATCCCATCTGCCCCCCAGCCTTGCCCACAGGAGGTGACTTGGCAGGACGCAGAGGGCTGTTGGGCTCCACGAGAGCAGATCTCCTTTAATGCTTCTGCAACACAACAGCTCCCAGAGCCGCTCCGGGATCCACCTCGCACCTGCTGGCCACGGTCCAGGACCATCCGGGCACCCTTCGGTGGCAGTCGGCCGCTCGGTGGCGACTAGAGCACCGCTCCCCTGCCGCTCAGCCCCTGGCTTTCTGCTTCATTAACCCCTTCCTGGCTCCCTGATGGATCTTGGCGTCCAGCTTCCCTGTAAAGAGGGGATCGAAAAACACAAGAGAACAGCCCCGGATCAGCTCTCCTCGCTCCGGGTTTTTAACGGCGATCTGCAATGCAAATGAGCCGCAGGCGGCAGAGCTCTCCTCGTTACCGTGTCCCTGTCACACCCGATTAGCCTGCCCGAGGAGCCAGGCGCTGCCAGCCGCCCGCATGCCCTCCGCAGGCGCCACGCCGGGCAGCCAGGGGCGAGCCCTGCCGGGCAAGCAGCGCTGCACAGCGCTCAGGAGCAGCTCAGCCAACAAGCATCCAGCGCTCAGCCTCCCCCCGCCAGGGGATCAGCCCCCGCTGGGCACATGGCTGGAGGGGGTGAGGGAGCACCAAGCAGCACCTCAGGGTGCTCTGCCCACAGCGCGGTGCAAAGCCAGGGGATAAGAAACCCTCAGCCTGGGGATGACAATGAAATGAGGGACACGATGTGATGGAGCCCCCAGCACAGGAAGGACATGGAAGTGTTAGAGCCAGTCCAGAGGAGGCCACCAATATGCTCAGAGGGCTGCAGCAGCTCTGCTCTGAGGATAGGCTATGAGATTTCTGGGGTGCTGAAAAGCTCAACCTGAGGCTGCAGTGTTCATGCAGCCCAGACAGCAACTGTGTGCTGGGCTGCAGCAAGAGCAGTGTGGGCAGCAGGGCAAGGGAGGGGATTCTGCCCCTTTGCTCTGCTCTCCTCAGACCCCACCTGCAGTCCTGTGTGCAGTTCTGGAGCCCCCAGCACAGGAAGGACATGGAAGTGTTGGAGTCAGGCCAGAGGAGGCCACCAAGATGCTGAGAGGGCTGCAGCAGCTCTGCTGTGAGGACAGGGAGAGAGTTGGGGCTCTGCAGCCTGGAGAAGGCTTCCAGGAGAGCTTGGAGTGGCCTTGCAGGATCTGAAGGGGGCTCCAGGAAGGCTGGGGAGGGACTATTGACAAGGGCTTGGAATGCCAGGACAAGGGGAATGGGTTTGAACTGGCAGAGGGGAGATTGAAAGTGGATGTTAGGAAGGCGTGAGGGTGGTGAGACACTGGCACAGGTTGCCCAGGGAGCTTGTGGAGCACAGAAGCTCCCTGGAGGTGTTCAGCACCAGGCTGGATGAGGCCTTGAGTGACCTGTCCCAGTGGGAGGTGTCCCTGCCTATGGCAGGGGGTTGGAACTGGCTGAGCTTTGAGGTCCAACCTTCCCATTCTATGACTCTATGTGATGGAGACCAACTGCTCCATGCTGCCAAGAGCTAGGTTGGTGGCCTCCAAGGGGACCAGCTGCAGGGATTTGCCACTGGGCAGCACCTCAGGGAGGTCAGGTGCCCACAGACAGCTGCTTGGGTGGGACCCAGAGCTGCCTCCCCATGTCATTCACAGCCCTTGGTGGCTTAAGTGAAGCTTCCCCACCAGGGACAGGAGCAGGACACCAGAATCCAGGAGCAGAAGCAGCCAACAGGCAGGCAGGGTGAGACAGGTGGGAGGGCAATGTGCTGCCTGAGAGGAGCATCCCTGTCCCCCTGAGTCTTCCCATCCTCCAAATGCCAGCCTCAGCCTGTCCCCATCAGGAGCTGGGAGCTGGCACAGGGCTGCACCACCTCACAGAAGCCAACAGCAAAACCTGGAGAGCCCTCTCTGAGCTGGGAAGGGTGGCCCCAGTTCCTTGGGAGCATTCCCTGAGCATTCCCATAGGCAGGGACACCTCCCACTGGGACAGGTCACTCAAGGACTCATCCAGCCTGGTGCTGAACACCTCCCTGGGCAACCTGTGCCAGTGTCTCACCTCTCTCACTGCAAACAACTTCCTCCTAACATCCAGTCTCAATCTCCCCTCTGCCACTTCAAACCCACTGCCCCTTGTCCTGACCTTGTCAATAGTCCCTCCCCAGCCTTCCTGTAGGCCTCCTTCAGATACTGGAGTCCCTGGGAAGGACCATGGAGGTCCACTGTGGTCACACCATCAGGAAAGATGGCAAAGGGATCAGTTTGATGTCAAGAAGATGGAGAGGAAGAGCCCTCCCCAGCGAGATGCCAGCGAGGAGGATGGAGCTGGAGCTGCTGGCACCTTACCTGGGTACCCTGATGCTGTCCCTCTGCAGAAGCAAGGCTGCTGTCAGCCCCTGTGGGGCAGTGCTGCTACAGCACTCAGCAGATCTCACCCCTGCTGGGGACCAGACCCAGCAGGCTCCAAAACACTCCCACTTTGGCCAGTACTCCAGAAAGCACAGCAGCACAGAATGTCAGGGGCTGCAAGGGACCTCCAGAGCTCATCCAGTCCAACCCCCCTGCAGAGCAGGATCTGCACAGGGAGAATCATAGAGTCACAGCCTGGTTTGGGTTGGAAGGGACCTTAAAGATCATCCAGGAGAGATCTTTAGGATCTTTAAGGAGGGCTGAGCAAGGAGAGCTTGGGGGGCTGACCAAGGAGAGCTTGGAGGGCTGACCAAGGAGAGCTTGGGGGGCTGAGCAAGGAGAGCTTGGAGGGCTGAGCAAGGAGAGCTTGGGGGGCTGAGCAAGGAGAGCTTGGGGGGCTGACCAAGGAGAGTTTGGAGCTTTGGGGCAGAAAAAGGAGAGCTTGGAGCTTGGGGGGCTGAGCAAGGAGAGCTTCGGGGGCAGCTGCGCAGGGACAGCGCCGAGGTGGAGCTGCCTCCGCCCGCAGAGCTCTGCCTGCTCTGTCCGTGAGGCGGAGCCTGCTCCGGCGGAACCCTGCACCTGCTGCTGCTGCTGAACGGCAGCGAACAAACCGAATCGTTCCGACCTCCTGCGCCCGCCGGCGGGCACAACGCTCTCATCTGCCAGGCAGAGACCAGAGCCCTACCCGAAGGGTGCTTCTGCCTCTGGGAGGGCAGAAAATTCCCCAAACCGAGAGAAATCAGCCCGGGCTCTGGCCCTTATCTGTGGCAGTGCTGAGGATCCCGGCGTGGCTAGCTAAGGCCTCCCAGAGCAACCAGGCTGCCAAGCAGGCTGCCAAGCAGAAGGAAGAGCCGGGTGCCAGCTGTGCCCGCCAGCCAGGGCTCCTGCTGCTGCCTTGAGCCCCTCACACTCGTTTCTCAGACGCCCAGGCCGTGTGGTGCTGCAGAGACTGCTAACAAGGAGCTGGCTGCAGGCTGCTCAGCAGCCCCAGCCCTGGCAGCGGGCAGGAGGGGCTGGTGGCCACACAGGGTCTGATGCCACTGGCAAGCAGGGCACGGGCAGATGCTGCACTGCTTCCCCAGCAGCTCTGCCAGGGCAGTGTAGGGACAGTGCCCAGCTGGCCCTGCAGCTCCAGGCTGCTGCCAGCCCTCACTGTCCTCAGAGGCAAGAGGAGGATTGGGAACTGCAGGCAAGGAGCTAGCACAGATCACACAATCCTGGCATGGATAGGGTTGGAGGGGACCTCTAGAGCAGGGCACCCACAGCAGCTCCCCAGATCACAATGCCCAGGAGGGTTTGGAATCTCTCCAGAGCAGGACACTCCACAGCCTCTCTGGGCAGCCTGCTCCAGGCCTCCTGCACCCTCACACCAAAGCAGTTTCTCCTCCTGTTCGGATGGAGCCTCCTGGGCTCCAGTTTGTGCCCACTGCCCCTTGGCCTGGCACTGGGCAGCACTGACAAGAGCCCAGCCCCAGCCTCTTGTCCCCCACAGCTCCTGGGGGGCAAGATGAGCCAAGCATTGCTCAGCTGCCCTCTGGGGCTGCTCTTCTGCAGCAAAGGCTGAGGCCTTTGCTGCTCACAGGCTGAGAGAGTTGGGGCTCTGCAGCCTGGAGAAGGCTTCCCGGAGAGCTTGGAGTGGCCTTGCAGTATCTGAAGGGGGCTACAGGAAGGCTGGGGAGGGACTAGTGACAAGGGCTTGGAATGCCAGGACAAGGGGAATGGGTTTGAACTGGCAGAGGGGAGATTGAAAGTGGATGTTAGGAAGGAGTGAGGGTGGTGAGACTGGCACAGGGTGCCCAGGGAGGGTGTGGAGCACAGAATCACCCAATGTGATCAAAGATCACAGGGCTCCTCCAGGCCCCGCAGCAGCTCTGCAGCCTCTCCAGCAGTTCCCTGTCCTCTTGAACTGGGGGGAGCCCAGAAGTGGACACAGTACTCCAGGTGTGGCCTCTCTAGGGCAGGACCTGTTGACCTGCAGGCTCTGAAGGCAGCATAGACCTTGGTGGACACAAAAGCACATTGCTGCTTCATGCCAGGTCCTTCCCTGCAGAGCTGCTGCCCAGCAGGGCACCTCTCACCCATCCTGCTGCAGGAGGTGGTTNGGAAGGGGAGATAGAGGAAGGCAGGGGGGAGGCAGGGGGGAGGTGGAGCTAGAAGGGAGGAAGAGGGGAGCTAGAAGGGAAGAAGAGGGGAGGTAGAAGGGAGGNGTTCAGCATCTCCCCTGAGCACTACTCTGAGCCAGGCTGAGGGCAGCAGCAGCTCAGCTGCAGACAAGGAGCACTCCCTGGCTCTGGTGTGCTGACAGAGGGAGGAAGAGGCTCATATTTGGAGGGAAGCAACATCTGGGAACAGATTCTCCTGAGCCATTAATCAACCTCCTCCAGATCAAAGAGCCCAGGGCAAAGGCTCTGAACTGCCATGGCAAAGGTGGGCAGAGGTGGTGCCAAGAGCAGGCAAGAAGGCTGAGGGGGCATCTGTGGAGACTTCAGTACTTACAGATTTTGGGTTTGCCTTTGATGGGAAACTTCACAGCCATCTCCTGGGGGTTGGTGCAGATAAAGACAAAGGGGGAGCCTGACTCCTGGCTCAGCTCTGGGTGCTGCCAAACAGACAGAGGGAGGCAGTCAGCACACAGCCTGGCACTGGGCAGCAGGCAGAGCCTGGGCACACGTGTTGCAGCCAGCTGGTGCCAAGCTTAGCTTTGACCACTTCAAGAATCAGAGGATGGCAGGGGTTGGAAAGGCCCTCCAGAGAGCATCCATCCAACCCTCCTGCCAGAGCAGAGGCACCCAGGGCAGGGCACACATCCAGGGGGGGTTGGAAAGCTGGGGACAGAGTGTTGTGACAGGACAAGGGGGAATGGTTTGAGCTAGAAGCTCCACTCTCAGAGTGGAGAGAAAGGAGAAATGTTTGACCCTGAGGGTGCTGAGACTCTGGCACAGGTTGCCCAGAGGTGGGAGCTGCCCTGTGCCTGGCACCACTGCATCTCCAAGCAACCTGCTCTGGCTGCAGATGTCCCTGCTGGCTGCAGGGAGGCTTGGGCTGGATGAGCTTTAGAGGTCCCTTCCCACCCAACACAGTCTGGGACTCCATGCAGACTGTTCCTCTGCTGGAGAGGAGGAAGAAGAAGGAGCCCACTCAGGCAGGGAGGCACACAGAATGGGAAGGGTGGAAGGGAGCTCAAAGCTGAGCCAGTTCCAACCCTCTGCCATAGGCAGGGACACCTCCCACTGGGACAGGTCACTCAAGGACTCATCCAGCCTGGTGCTGAACACCTCCAGGGAGGTTGTGGAGCACAGAAGCACCCAATGTGATCTTGCTTCTGTGCTCCATAACCTCCCTGGGCAACCTGTGCCAGTGTCTCACCACCCTCACTGCAAACAACTTTCTCCTAACATTGTCTCCCCTCTGCCACTCCAAACCATTCCTCCTCCTCCTGGCATTCCAAGCCCTTGTCAATAGTCCCTCCCCAGCCTTCCTGGAGCCCCCTTCAGATCCTGCAAGGCCACTCCAGGGTCTCCTGGAAGCCTTCTCCAGGCTGCAGAGCCCCAACTCTCTCAGCCTGTCCTCACAGCAGAGCTGCTGCAGCCCTCTCAGCATCTTGGTGGCCTCCTCTGGACTGGCTCCAACACTTCCATGTCCTTCCTGTGCTGGGGGCTCCAGAACTGCACACAGGACTGCAGCTGGGGTCTGAGGAGAGCAGAGCAAAGGGGCACAATCCCCTCCCTTGCCCTGCTGCCCACACTGCTCTTGCTGCAGCCCAGCACACAGTTGCTGTCTGGGCTGCACTCACACTGCAGCCTCATCTTGAGCTTTTCATCACCCCAGACCCCCAGGGCCTGTTCCTCAGGGCTGCTCTCAGCCATTCCCCACCCAGCCTGGAGCTGTGCTTGGCATTGTGCCTACCCAGGTGCAGGACCTTACACTTGGCCTTGTTGAATGTCATGAGGTTGGCCTGGGCACAGCTCTGCAGCCTGTGCAGGTCCCTCTGGATGGATCCCTGCCCTCTAGCAAGTGACTGTGCCACACAGCTTGGTGCCAGCTGCACACTTGCTGAGGCTGCACTGATTCCTCTGTCCATGGCACTGACAAAGATGTCAAACAGCACTGGTGCCAGCACTGACCCCTGAGGGAGCCACTTGGCACTGGTCTGCAGGTGGACATTGTGCCCTTGATCACCACTCTCTGTGTGCCACCATCCAGCCAGTTCCTTACCCAGCAGTGCTGCACCCACCCAGTCCATGTTTTCCCAGCTTGGTGCCCAGGATGCCCTGTGGGGCAGAGCCAAATGCCTTACAGCAAGGTCCTGCCTGGATGCAGCTCAGCCTCACACAATCACAGGATGGCAGGGGCTGGAGGGGACCTCCAGAGAGCATCCAGCCCAACCCCCTGCCAGAGCAGGAGCACTCACAGGGCAGGGCACACAGGAACACACCCAGGTGGGTTTCCAATGCCTGCAGAGAAGGAGACTCCACAGCCTCTCTGGATGGCTCTGGCAGTGCTGCAGCCTCTCTGCTGTTCAGTAGTGAAATGCACAACTGCTATGAAACACATGCACAGCAGCCACAGGTTTGGGCCCTCCCCAGCTGCAGGTGTGGCACTGACAGGCCCATGCCACCCAGGTGCCCCAGGGCAGCAAAGCCTGCTCACAGGGACCATAGAAGCTCTTTCCCTCCTGTGGGAACACTGCTGCCCCTTTTTTTTTCCCCTCCTCCCCTGCCTTCCTCCAGCAGATCAGGCAGGGCTGCTGCAGGGAGAGGATGCCAGAGCAGATGGAGCAGCATGTCCTGGCAAATCCCCCATTTGTTCCTAACAAATGACTGCTGAAGAGCTCTCACTGCCCTGCCAGGAGGAGTTTGGATCTGCCCTGGGAACAGCTGGGCAGGGGAGAGAAGCAGGGAGAGCAACCCACCCTGCCAGGGGGCTTGGCAGCACTGCCAGTGGTTAGTGGAGGGGATTTTGCCCCTCTGCTCTGCTCAGCCCTCACCTGCAGCACTGCCTCCAGCTCTGGGGAAGCAGCACAAGAGGGACCTGGAGCTGCTGGAGAGGCTCCAGAGGAGGTCATGGAGGTGATGAGAGGCTGGAGAAGCTCTGCTGTGGGCACAGGCTGGCACAGTTGGGGCTGTGCAGCCTGCAGCCTGCTCAGAGCAGCCTTGCAGGAGCTGAAGGGCTCCAGGAGAGCTGGGCAGGGACTTGTGGCAAGGGCTGGCAGTGCCAGGCTGAGGGCCAATGGCTTTGAGCTGGGAGAGGGGAGAGTGAGAGTGGAGAGGAGGAAGAAATTGTTGGGAGTGAGGGTGGGGAGAGACTGGCACAGGTTGCCCAGGGAGGCTGTGGAGGTGCTGCAGGCCAGGCTGGATGAGGCCTTGGGCACCCTGGGCTGGTGGGAGGTGTCCCTGCCCCTAGCAGGGGTTGGCACTGGATGATCTCTGAGGTCCCTTCCAGCACAACCCATTCTGTGATCCCAGGAATCCATGAGGAGCAGGCTGTGGAGGACTGACTCAGGGGGCAAGCAGAGACCCTGGAGACTGAGAACCAAAGGCAGCAGGGAAGGACTCTGCTGTGGATGTTCCTCCTGAATGCCAGCAGCACTCCTTGGCACAACCCTCAGGGTCTAAACAGGACAGGTGCCAGCCTGCCAGGGTTCCATCACCTCTGCAACTCAGCATTTTGGAGAAGGTGGCTGAAAAGTCTCTCTCCAACAAATACCATCCAGAGTCCAGGCTGTGCTGATGGAGAGCAGCAGCAAACTCACCCCCAGCAGCCCTGCAGGGGAGGCTGAGGGCAGAGCTCATTGCTCTCTACAGCTCCCTGAGAGGAGGCTGCAGGGAGCTGGGCTTGGGCTCTGCTGCCCAGGCTCAGGGCATGGAAGGAAAGGAACTGGGCTGGGACTGTGCCAGGGGAGGGTTAGGTTGGAGAGGAGGGAAAATGTCTTTGGTGCCAGAGTGGTCAGGGATTGGCAGAAGCTGCCCAGGGAGGTGGTGGAGTGCCCATGGCTGGAGGTGTTCCAGAACCCTGTGCCCATGGCACTGGTGCCCATGGTTTGGTGCCCAGGGTGGTGCTGAGCTGCTGCTGGGCTGGGAGGGCTCCTGCAGCCCAAAGCATTCTGTGACTCTACAGGGCAGGAAGGCTCCAAAGAGTGAGGTTATGGGATGTAGCCAGCAGGGCCTGAAGGAAAGGATCGTAGCCCCTAGAGAAAAGATCCCAGCCCCTAGAGAAAGGATCCCAGCCCCGAGAGAAGGGATCCCACCCCCTAAAGAAGGGATCTCAGCTCCTAAAGAGGGGATCCCAGCTCCTAAAGAGGGGATCCCAGCCCCTAGAGAAGGGATCTCAGCCCCTGAAGAGGGGATCCCAGCTCCTAAAGAGGGGATCCCAGCCCCTAGAGAAGGGATCCCAGCCCCTAGAGAAGGGATCCCAGCCCCTAAAGAGGGGATCCCAGCTCCTAGAGAAAGGATCCCAGCCCCTAGAGAAGGGATCTCAGCCCCTAGAGAAGGGATCCCAGCTCCTAGAGAAAGGATCCCAGCCCCTAGAGAAGGGATCCCAGCTCCTCTTCCATCCTCAATGCTTCCATGGCTCTGTGATTTCCCAAGCACAGGGCAAACCACCCCTGCAGGTGGTGCCCAGCACCCAGCTCCCTGGCACTGCCCTGGCTGGACTTCCACGTGCTGCTAAGAGCCTGGCTCCAAAGAGATTAGCAAGGGGAGGCTACAGAAGAACAAAAGCAGCTCTCAAGCAGCTTAAGAGAGGCAGAAGGAGCTGGAGGTTAAAGGCACAGCCGAGGCCGTGCTGGGAGCTGAGCTGAGTGCTGGCTGCTCCAGGGGCTGGCCAGCAGGTTGCCACTCCCGCTGCAGCCAGCTCTTGAAGCACCTCTGAGGTGGCTGTCAGAGGTCCCCAGCAGGCCGCAGGGCTAATGGCTCCTGACTGTGCCCTGCACTTTGCTTTCACTATCCCTCAGCTCCCGGCACCAGCTCGGCACCACCAGGGCTGCTCTGCCTCCCTGCTCCGCAGCACACAGCAGAAGGGCAAAGGAGGGGATGAGGCAGGTGGGAGCCAGCAGACACCAACGCACCCCCCTGGCACTGGAGAACAAAATTATCCTGCTAAGCCTCTTTGGTTTTTTCTTTTTCCCAGCAATCTGTTCAAGTGAGGAGTTTCAGCCTGATGTGGGCACAGGACCCTGCAGGCCTGCCCAGCATGGCTGGGGACAGCAGGAGGGGCAGCACCCAGACCTCATCCTGATTCCAGCACAGGTTCAGAGAATGGGTTGAGTTGGAAGGGATCTCAAAGATCAGCCAGTGCCAACCCCCTGCCATGGGTAGGGACACCTCCTACCAGCCCAGGCTGCTCAAGGCACTCCTAGAATGAGTTGGCTTGGAAGGGACCTTGAAGAGCAGCTGGTTCCAAGCCCCCTGCCATGGGGGGGGCTTGGCCCATGGCAGGGGGCTTGGCACCAGCTGCTTTTCAAGGTCCCTTCAGGTTTGGAACTGGATCATCTTCAATCTTCCACCAGCCCAGGGTGCTCAAGGCCTCATCCAGCCTGGCCTGCAGCACCTCCACAGCCTCCCTGGGCAACCTGTGCCAGTCTCTCCCCACCCTCACTCCCAACAATTTCTTCCTCCTCTCCACTCTCACTCTCCCCTCTCCCAGCTCAAAGCCATTGGCCCTCAGCCTGGCACTGCCAGCCCTTGCCACAAGTCCCTGCCCAGCTCTCCTGGAGCCCTTCAGCTCCTGCAAGGCTGCTCTGAGCAGGCTGCAGGCTGCACAGCCCCAACTGTGCCAGCCTGTGCCCACAGCAGAGCTTCTCCAGCCTCTCATCACCTCCATGACCTCCTCTGGAGCCTCTCCAGCAG
>WBNM01006915.1:0-38634 GCA_013399055.1 Ramphastos sulfuratus
CAGTTCTGCTTACTGCAGAAACAAATTTTATTTGCTGTGAAGCATTTAGTCATGTGCCAGCGCTGCCTCACACGCCTTTGCCAGCTGTAACAAATTTTATAGACCTTTCCCCCCCCCTCCACCCCCAAGCCGAGACATAGCTCATCTACTATGAATTTTTAAATGAGCAAACGGTGAAGAAGGGATGTCAGCAATATAAAAATTGATCAGTTAAAAGATAAAAGCATAAGTAAAGAGATTTGTATGGGAGTCTTAATAGGTTTTATTAAATAAAAATACTATAAAAAGACAGGAATGGATAGACTGAAGGTTTTAACTGTGGTTGAGGTGGAGAAAAATTATTCTGGCACATTTAGGAGAAGATTGGTTTTATATCACCTGACAGGTGAACATTTTTTTTTCCTCTCTGCTTTTTAGATCTGCAGATGTTTTAGAATAGTCCAACTTGGAAAGGAGGAGGGGAAAAGAAACTTGGGCAGATTCTGCTCCTTTTCATGGTTCTTGTGGGCTAAGGCCAAAAGACACCACGGCAAAGGGCAGCAAGGCTTCCACCAACCCACCCAGACAGGGATGAGACTTCCTGGTGACTCTCCAGCTGCTGCCTTGCCCTGGGCAACCCCAAAACCCTAAGAGGAGGATAAGGGAGCAAGGACGGACTGCTTCTGCACTCAGCTAGTGTGGATGACCTCCACAGATCATTTCTCTGCTGCTCTGCCTGCAGCACAGGCATTTTCTTGATGGCCTCTACAGATCCTTTTCTTGCTGTTCTGGATCCAGTACAGGCATTTTCCTGGGGGCCTCCACAGATCCTTTCCTTGCTGCTCTGGTCAAGAGGTTTTGCTAATGTCCCCTGCTTTTAGGTAGCTTAGGACTTCTGTGTAGAAAAATTTTGAGAGAGGGTTGTTAAGGCTGTGTTGGGTTTTAAGAGCAACTCATTATCTTCATTAGTGCGTGAGCTAAAAAAAAACAAAACCAAAAGCCACCACCAAAAGTTTAAAATAGGCATCTTTTTTGTTTTAAAAGTGCCACAAGCATCATCATAAGGTTTTGGAGCCTAGGAGTGGTAAATCACATGATTTGGTTATCTGAGTATCTAAGTCTTGGTGCCATCTGCATAAACATTACTATAAATAGGGCTGGTTTGTCAAAATGTGTTGTTGTGATTTATTTTGGAAGGAAAGCTGAGTTAATGAGGTTTGAGATTAATCTGGGCAACTTAACATTTTTAAAATGTCTTCTCAGAGTGAGGTGCAGATCATTGAGTCCAACCATTCTCTAACTCTGCCAAGGCTGGTGCTAAGCCATGTCCTTCAGCATCACATCTCTGCCTCCAGGGATGGGGATTCAACCACCTCCTTGTGGAGCCTGTTCCAGTAGTTAAGAACCATGTATGGGCCAGAATGCTACAGTCAGTGACTAAAGAGCTCATAAAGGCTGAACTAGGAAGTAGCAATGAGTACAAAGAAGCCAGCTTGTCATTCGGTGTCTATTCTGGTCCCTTGTCGCACCAGCTCACGCAGTTTCCTATTCTAAGCGACAGTCAGTGGTATTTTTTTGGTGGTGATTTCTGTGAACAGATAGTGTCTATTGGGTGTGAGGCCAAGAAGTTGTACCTGAGGCAAAGTTCAACTGGATGCCATTTTTCTGGAGTAACTCATCAGACCCAGCTTAAGACAGAATTTCTGGCTTGGGCTGGGTCAGCTCCAGGTGATGCCACTGGCACCTCATGTCAGATCCACAGGCAGGTCTTGTGTGTCACATCACACACAGAAAGTATGTGACTCCTAAGGAGTAACCCCATGCTAAGTGAGGAGAATCTTCCCTACCACCTCTCATGTCTCTGATGGCTTTGATGCTTCTCTCCATCTAGGTTTATATAGAATCATAGACTGGTTTAGGTTGGAAAGGACCTTTCAAGGCCATCTAGTCCATCCCCACCGCAGTCAGCAGGGACATCTACAACTAGAGCAGGTTGCTCAGAGCCCCAAACAACCTGACCTGGAATGGTTCCAGAGCTGGGGCATCTGCCACCTCTCTGGGCAACCTGGGCTGGGGTCTTACCACCCTCAATGTAAAAAAAAGTCATCTTTTCATCTGGACTAAATTTCCCTCACCCCTTTTCCTGTCACAACAGGCCCTGCTAAAAAGTCTGTTCCCAGCTTTCTTACCAGCCTCTTGGCACAGAAAGGCCACAAGAAGGTCTCCCTGGAGCTTCTCTATTCCTTTCCTCACGGGAGCAGTCTCTTTAGCCATAAGCTGCTCTACGTATCTGTTTGTGGTTCTCAGGATGTTTAATATAAAGCAAATAATAATTAATTTTCTCTTCACCTTTGGTGGTGGTGGTGCAATTGAAGTGCACTCAGGGTACTGTGACCAGAGCTGATCATCTGCTGCAGCAGGCCATTCAGCAGTCCTGGCACTCAGCAGCACCTGCTTCCAGACCCTTCCCTCTATGTTCTCATTCCTCGAGTTCCTTTCTACCCCTGCACGCTTTTCCTTTCCTTCTTCCAGCCATCTGCTCAGCCCTTCACCCCCACCCCTGCCCTCCTTGTATACAGGGCTCAGGTGTGGTTGCCTCTTCTTGACATCTCCTCAGAGGACTCGGGAGGGTAGTTCCTCTCACACAGTCCTTGATGGGATTCTGATGAATCTTCCTCCGTGGTCCTTATGGATTTTTTAAAAATTTATTTATTATTAATATTAAAACAGAAGGACCAGCTTCTAATACTTGTAACACATCCTGTTGTGCTTTGTCATCACTGGTAATGAATGACAAAGCATATGAGGGAGACAGCCTCAAATTGCACCAGGGGAGATTTAAGTTGGACCTAAGGAACAATTTCGACCACAAAAGGATTGTCAAGGCCTGGCCCAGGCTGCCCAGGGTAGTGGTGGTCTCCCTGGCGGGATTTTAAAAACATGCAGTTATGGTACTGAGGGACATGGTTTAGTGGTGATTTGGCAGTGCTGGCTTAGTGGTTGGATATGATGACCTTGGAGATCTTTACCTTAAAGATTCTGATTCTAAGTAGCTAAGACAATTGCCTAAATTCCTGTTGTGACACAGTAACTGCAGGAAGTAAAAGAGGCTCTGTTAACCACCTCAGTAACTCAGCTCACCTTTGTGGGGGGATTTTCACACAACCTCTAAGACCAGCACTGCTCTGGTTCTCAAAGCAGCCTTTCCTCCTCCACAGAGTACATTCAGACTACAAGCAGCTCTGACTTCCTGACCTCACTTCTTGACCAAGGTAAGAACCACCCTGGTCTGCTCCATCTGTTCTCCATGCACAGGTAGCATGAAGAGAAGGACCAAGGGGCCGAATTTACAACCCCTTGCAGAGTGACCTAGTGTGCAGGCTGCAGTCAGGGCTATGAGAGCTTGATGGGAAGCCAGCTGTGACTCTGCAGGTGGCATTTCTTATTACTGGGTTTGTAAGCAAACCAACACTGAACCTGCAGCAGCCCTGCTCCGCTGGCAGACACCCAGGAGCCTTTCTCCTTGGTGCTGTTGTCATTTTGCTCAAGAATGGCCAGTCAGCTGCAAGACACATAATGAAGATGAGAACATTTGTGTACTTCACCTTCTACCTTCAGAAATGCCATGAGTGATGCCCTGGAATTCAGCACAGAGGCTGCTTCCCTGCAAAGCGGCTGATCATGCCCTTCTTTGCTGTCTTATTACTGCTCAGGTGGACTCCTCAGCCAGCCAAGGGCCTCCAAGCAGTGCTCTTTGCCGAGAGAGGACAGTGGGCTGCAGGGCTGATGGCCCAGCTGAAGTAGCAGCAGCTCTGTGCGGCATCCATGGAGGGATTGAAAAGCTGTGGAGATGTAGTGCAGAGGGACATGGTTTAGTGGTGGCCTAGCAGTGCTGGGTCAACAGTTGAACTTACTGATCTTGAAGGTCTCTTCGAACCACAATGATTCTGTGATTCTTCTAACTGCCCCTTTCCCCAGGAGCACCTCACCCCCCTGCTCATGCACCTCAGCTGCTGATCAGGCCACCCCCATCAACTTTCTCAGCATTCCTAAAGTAGAAAGCACAAACCAGGGTGCTGACAGACACCTCAATATGTGGTTTATAGGCTTTTAGGTTCTGCATCCTTTGGTTACTTGGTTCCAATATTTTAAGGAAGATGTGTTAGCAGTGAACACTATCATCCAACACCACCACATGGGAAAACTGTTAGCTCCTGTTTTGTGTAGTCTTGTGAGACAAAGTCTATAAAGATGAGCGTATCTGCAGATGATGTGTGAGAACATCTTTCCTTTGGCAAATTAAAGTATTCTAATTCTTGAAATTGGGATTTTACAAGATGTATTGACAAGGTGTTCACAACTCACCCAGCTGAGTTAGGCAAGAGGTGAGCTAGGGCACACTCATTGTGCTTCTCAATGAAGGTTAAATTAGCAGCACAAATAGCTTTCAAGCCTGCTTGTCTACACTCTTTTACTACCCTAAAGATAGCTGCTCATGCCACAGGCTTTCTACTCCTTACTTTTTCCAGACCAGCTATTGCACCAAAGGCAGAACCCTAGAGGGCTGGACACCAGTGCAGGAGAGCAGAGCTGGTGTCCTGTTCCACAGCTCTTTTCCTTCACTCAGTGTAACTTCTGAGTCCTACAGAACACAGAGCAACCGTTATGTGGTACAGGAGCCAGTTTAAGTCAGTCTTACACTGGCTTATTAGCCAGCAAACCCTTGCTGGGAGTAGTTCAGAGGACACTCGTGTCTCTGCTGTTCATGTCCATGGATGGTGTGTTGTCTAGGCAGTATTGAGTTTACACCTGATGTCCCAAAGACACAGTTCCTCTTCTGGTTCTGTTTTGTGACCAGCACTGTAAAACTCTGCTTTCTTGATCAAAAATTGTCACTGTGACAGCTAAGTGATCTTTTAGCAATTATTTCTCCATTTCCTTAAAACTCCATTCCTGCAGTCCAAGGGAGACCATCTGGCCATCTGCCTTGCCTCAGGATGTCTGGCTGTCATGTGCAGTAAGGCTGGTGGTGGAGGCAGGACAACCCTGCCCTGCTGAGCAGATCACATGAGTGATGCTGCTGCTGTCTAATTGCTATTTATTTTGGTCATTCCTTGTCTCCACACAGGCATTATGTGAAAAATGCATTCCACATCAACCCCAACTTCTACATCTGCTTGACTGTACTTAAAAGGAGAGAAGAAATGGCTGTAAACCAATCTCCCCAGCAAATACCAGTTTGGGATGGCTCATTGCACCAGGCAGGTGCACATCTAGATAAAATTTCGGGCATCTATTTAAACTTAACAATGTGCACAACCAGATAATCTCAATGTAAATAATATAGCATGGTTGGCTTATGCAAGCATGCCTACAAACTGCAGGGTTAGGCTTGCTGCTGTGGGGAAAAGAAACTCTTTGCTGTAGCTGCTTTTTACTGCAAGTAGAGAATTTTACTGTTTTAATTAACAAAACCCCTCCACTTTAACCCTCCCTCTAAAAACTGGGTGAGAAGAATCCATGTTAAAAGATGGAACTTTGGGTCTCAGATCTCCCCTGAGAAAAGGTGGCTTCTTGGGGCAGAGGATTTAATCAAATCCTCATCTCCCAAGCAAAACATGATTTAAATGAATGCAATTCACAACTCTTCCAAAGCTGATAAAGCTCCTCTTTCTTCTGAGCCTAACGTGCAAGGAATTATTCTGAGTGCTGAACATGTTTAAGTTGTTTGCAAACATCTTGCCTTGTCTTTAGCTGCTGTAAGCAGGGACACTTTTATCATCTGCAAAGATGTTTCCTACTCTCAAATCAGCCCAAGACACACCACATGCAGGCTCTGAGCCCATGGTGTGCTGCACACTCAGGCTTTGGGAGTTTTAAATCCATACCAGTGTTTTTACTCTTTGCAGCCTGACTGGATACGTGCTTGTAACTGTTTAAGGGAGCTGTGCTGGTTCCTCACTCTGTTCACTACCTACACCATTCTCCTTTAGGTTTCCTCTATTGGTGTTTCTTGTGTGGACAGGATGCACCAGCTCTGTGATAATGGAAGGGTGGTTTGGACCAGCAGTAGTTTATAGAACCTGATTGTAACCTCAGTAGCAATTAAACTTACATCATGGCAATTATTAAATATACTGAAATGTGGTATTTAACCATTTCTTAGGCAAATACACAGTGACAGACCAAGGTTCTGCTGCAAACACTCCTAAATGCCTTGGCTGTCTCAGCAGTTACTGTTTCTTTGACCTCTTGCTATAGGAGGCTTTTGGCGTTGAGAAACAGCTGGGGCTGTTAAGAACCATTTCCAGTTCCACACAAAGTGGATCATATGACTCTCACTTTATCACCCCTGGAGGCCATCTCAAGGACAAAGAAAAGAGATCCACTCAAAACTAATGTTTTTATATGGGGGGAAGGAGCTCACCACCATCTCCTGATGAACAGAAGAGACCAGGCTTCTTGCAGCCCAAGTTCTGCTTCCTTCCAGCTCACTTCACTGTTTCACATGTTATTTCAGTGACAGTAAATATTCCTCATGCTGCCTGATCACCTGGCAGGCCTTCCCTCAGCCCTGCTTGGAGCTCTCACAGCCTCTGGAGACAAAGCTGCCTATTGATGTTTCCCCAGTACCCACCAGTGCCACTCAGCCTACACTCCTGAAAAGCAGGTCACTGTGGGCAGAGCTCCTACATGCCAAGAGTAGAGTCACACCCTCAGAAAGACTCTAAATACTTGTGAGGATAGTTGAGTTTTGTTGCTTTACAGTGAGCTGTTCCAGTGGAGGTGAACTGCTGAGCTGTGCTCACCCCAGTACTGTCACAATAACTCCTCCAGAGCACCTTTTCACCCTGCCTGAGCTGCCATGGGTGTCATGTTGGCTGGGGTTACTTTTTCCACAACAAATAAAGCTGGAAACACGGAATAAATACACTGGGCCTGCAGCCACTTCCCTTACAGCATTCATAACCCCCACAGTTGGGAGTTCCCACAACAGCTGATTCACACACTGCAAACGCAGCCCCAGAATGTGCTCCTGGCAGGGGCAGCTTGGTATGTGACAGAGCCCAGCCAGGGCAGGGGAGAAGCCTTCCAATGAAGCTGGCTTTGGGATTTCTAATACATAGAGAAATAGAATCATACAGAATAGAGACTATATTTATATATAGTGTCCAAGCAGAATGAAAACAGAGGACATACTGACTCCTAATGAGGCTATACCACTCTGAATTCCATTATGATTCATTTTCTTACTCCAGGCTGTTATGTATAGAATTATTCAATTTGTATCCTCTGAACTGTTGGGGGCGGGGGGGGACTGTGTTGTTCAGAAGGAGAAACTGCAGGACTGAGTTCCATTTACATCTGCAGTTCTGTGCAATAAGGGGTAGTTTGCCCTGGTTCAAACTGTACTGCTCACTATATCCTCAGCTTTTACTTCAGTAGAAACAAAATCTTTTGCTTTTTGGTCCTGTTAGGAACAGTTGCTGAGAGCCACAAGGCTGTAACAGCATTAAAACCTAAATGACAGCAAAGGCACAAACATCCCCCAATCCCTGCATACACAAGAACCTTCCCCTTCCCAAACCTCTGTTCCCCTATCCAGCTCTTTGGTGCACCTCTGGCTTGTGCTTTTCAGCATTCTGAAAGTACTGGTAGTGTGGAAAACACCACAAAAGAAGAAAACCAAACTCCTGTATGTGGACCAAGGCTGCTACATGGCAGATCACTCTCCAGCCCATGATACTGGTGGGAGGCCAGGTTCTCTTCCTTACCATATTAGCTGAAGAACAAAGTGCTCTCCTAAGGTGACAACACCCAGACAGTACCTCACAGACACAACACCCTGGTGGGACACCAATGGAGGACAATTCAAGCCATAAAACAATTGGGCAAGACAAGAGTTTCTACTTACCCTCCATTACTTCAGCTGCTTCTGCTGGGAAACTTGTACACTCACTGCTAACAAACCAGTTTGCTTGGCTGATACAACTGGGGGATTTCAGCATTAACTCAAAATTTGGTCCTTTATTAGGTATTTTAAGTTTACAAATGGTAGCAAAAGTATTACACTTACGAAGAAAACACACCAAAGCTCACTTCCAAGCCCTCATCCAAATGCTTCCCCTTGAAAAGATAAGCATAAGGAAGCATAAGGTGTTTGCTGATTCTCACCAGCTTACAGGAATTCTATCACCTCACAAACAGCTTTACCTGCAACACCAGGCACCGCTCACTGCAAATCCTCTGACCCTCTTTCACAGTTTAGCCTTTGGTCTTCACAGGTTGATTAAATTAATTTCTTCTGACTTCGACTATTCTTTGAGTCCCAGAGTATAACAACATTAAAATACACCAGAAATAATATAAAGTGTAAGCAGGAAACGAGGGACACAGACAGAGGGAACAAATCAGGTAACCTCTGTGGAGGATTCACTGTAGCACTCATCAGAGACAGGACAGCCATCAGTGTCACCGAGAGCAGAAACTGCAAGGGAAGGAGGAACAGATTAGCTCATGGGGATTTAACACTCAGGACGTTGCTGTGCTGATCAGGGACCTGGTTTAGCACCAGACTTGATAGAGTTAGAGAACAGTTGGACTTGATCTCAAAGGGCCTTTCCAACCAAAATGATTCTATGATTTCTGTATTCCTCAAATCCATACATAGATGACATTGCCCTTAGTGTGGCTTTCCCTCTTTGGGGCTTTATGCAGTTATTGAAAGTGGTTTGTGCAAGTACTTCAGCACCACGAAGGGCTGCAAGGAAGATTTACAGCAGTTAAAATTGCTCACCAGGCTCTTGACAATCTTGGGAAATGACTTGACCCATGAAACATATCCCTTGAGGGAAAAGGAGAATGGCTTCAGCTGCAGGTCCTCTGCTGATGTCTTCTCAAATATGGAAAAGGAAGCCACGCAGACAGAGAGGAAGGCCAGCGAGGTCACAGCATAGGGCAGCAACAGGCCGTCCTTCAGCAGGAGAGGCAACATACTGGTGACACAGAATCCCCCCAGGAGTAAGCCCAAATTACAAGTTGTATTTCCAAGGATGGAAGAGAAGAGGACAAAGAATACACTTAGACTTACTGGAACTGGGTAAGAGCAGAGACTTGGAGTAACATTCAAAGAGTTCAACTCACCTGAATGTTGACACAAGCAAAAGCCACGTGGCCATGAATGGGATTTCATTGATGATCAAGCAGACAGGTCTGGAGTAAGAAGAAAAGAATCAGCTATGCAGACACTGTCAGGACAGCACTTCAGCCTCAGCCTGTCATATGGGGCTACATGTCCTCTGCACTGCAGGTAAGGGCAGAGAGCTACCACAGGGTTCTGGAGAACAGATCTGGTGAGGAGCAGCTGAGGGAACTGGGGTTGTTCAGCCTGGAGAAAAGGAGGCTGATGGGAGACCTTCTGGCTCTTTATAACTCCCTGAAAGGAGGTTGGAGTGAGGCAGCGGACAATCTGTTATCCCAAGGAACAAGTGACAGAGGAAATGGCCTCAAGTTGCACCATGAGAGGTTTAGGTTGGACGTGAGGAACAGTTTGTTCCCCAAAAGGGCAGTCCCAGGCTGCCCAAGGCAGTGGTAGAGTTCCCATCCTTGGAAGGATTGAAAAACTGTGGAGATGTGGTGGTGAGGGACATGGTTTACTGGTGACCTGGCAGTGCTAGGTTAACAGTTGGACTTGATGATCTTAAAGGCCTCTTCCAACCAATTCTGTGATTCTCTACTGTGATGTCAGTGAGGTATCCATCACTCCGTTTAACTCGCACCTACAGCCCAGCCTTGCTGTGCAACTCAGTACATGTTCCTGCTGTCTCTGGCAGCACCACCTTGCCCAAGCCCACAGCCAGTCTGTCCCTGGGCAAACAGGCATGCCCTGCACCTCAGTATGCTCCAGGGAATGCAGCCAGAGATGAGTGAAGCAGGAGAGACCACAACATGGCTGTGTTTTGACACCTTTCATGTACAGGTTATTCAGAAGAGCAAGTGCAGGATTTCAAAGATCAGGTATACTTGTAAGTGGGAAAGCAGCATGCAGTAACAAGATAAGGAAAAGAAGATTAAAGTATATCCCCAGAAAAACAATTTACTTACAGTGACACGAGAAGAATAGATTTTTCATGGACTTGAAAGGAGAACAGGAAAAATGACAATGCACAACTAACCTTAGGAAAATAAATCAGGGACATATTAGTGTATGTGACTGCAATGCAAAGCACTGGTTCAGCTTCTTTGCTGGCACAGAAGAGCTAAATGATCTGATTTTTCTAATTAACTGCTACATTTACTCTGGTGCAGTTTACAGGTACACAGAGCTGCTTCTGTAACCACCTCCACACACTGCAAAACACACTGTGTGGAAGTTTACCCAGAGCACTTCCTCCCAGAGCTCTCACTCTTGCTTAGCTTTCCTGGCACAAGTATCACCAACACCAGGCAAACACAACATTCACTTGGCAAAGTTCAGCCCTGCTGCCACCTACCCTCCTTTCTGACAGAAAATGTTCATCCTCATGAACAGCCAATAGACTAAAGTAAACAGCCTGTGGGTTTTTTTCCCCCCACCAAATAAAAGTACATCGGAAACCATAAACCAATTCTTAGAGAGGATAAATGTTACTTTTAGGCAGTGTTGTAATAAACCCTCAGATATTCTTCACATCAAAAATAGAAATTCGCTTGTAACTCCTGAAGCTGTAGAGCCAGTTCCACGTAATTGCTTTCCAGGACAACTTGATTTTTGCATGTAAATCATGTTCCTGTGCTTAAATCCAATGGCATATAATTAAGAAAAGGCAAACACTTGGGAAAATAGTACCATTTGCTTTTCAAGTTCCTAATAAGCTTACAACATCCATCTAGAGATGCTTTCATTGAATTTTGCAGCCAGTGCACTACAGGAAAACAGCACTTTGAAAGCTAAACATAAAGAGAATAAAGTAAATCTATATGAGGCTTTAATGTGTACAGAATCTTCTAAAGATTCTGCAAAGGAAGACCATAAAATGTAGCATTAAAGAAAATTGAGGGTAAGGAAAAAAGTCTGGATTTAAAAGGTAAGTCAGATCCTGCTGGCCATGGACTACAGAAAGTTTTGTACCACATCTCAGGAGAAAAAGCACTGCACTTAAGAGTACACACGCTTCTGATCATTGCAGCAACTGCAGGGAGAAGTGTTGGTTGCAGCTCAGTGGTGGGCACAAACCAAGGAGCCATGAAAGCACTTACCAAAGCAAATTTAAACCCTCGAAGAGAAGGCTGCACTGTCAGCTTTATACAGACCGGAAGCAGGCTCAGGAAGGTCACAGCAAAACTGAACAATTTTAGAAGAGAAACAGCTTTAATACAGGAGTAACCACATCCATCACATAATCACTTTCAGAAGTTAGGAACTCAGTTGAAGTACAGAATCATTCCAGGAGACATATCACAAGAAAAGAGCGCTACAAGTGGGTTTGAGGAAGGAATGAAGCACTTCCAGGAGTATTTCAGACTGGAGACCTGGACTCAAATTCTTCACTATGTCAAAAACCAGAACTGTAAACTGGCTTCCAAGAGGTAATTCTTTGAAGAAGAAAGCAAATTTTAACTTAATTTCAGCCAACCAAGTAGCTTAAATCACTACATAAACCAGCAGGATTTTTTTCAGTCATAAATCTTCCCAACAGTGCTTGGGGAAACTTTTCACTTGGGAGAAGAGTACAGTATAGGGGAAAAAAAAAAAATTACCTTTCTTCCAAGATATTAACTGTCACTTCTCATTATTCTTTGACCAAAATCACTCATTTGGCAAAAAAAACAAAACAAAAACAAACAAACAAACAAACAACAACAACAAAAAAAACCCCAAATAATCTACCTAAAGCACTTCAGTCATATCTCACCTGAATTTTAGCTGAGTTTGAGGTGCAACTATGTTCTTTATCTTTATAAGGACACTGAGACTGCACCAAATATTGGCTACTTTATCCTAGAATAGGAAGGAAAAAGAAAAAAGAGATTAAAAGGGTAATTAGTGATAATTCTATTCATTCAGATTTATGTTTCTGACAAGAGTAGGGCTTGGGAGATGAGTTTTTACCATGATACTGCAAAAAGACACTTGTAGTTTATATTCCTGGATGTATTTCATATTCCTAGATGTGCTCTTACGTTATTCTGATCTTCAGTAGTGTAAAGTTTCAAGACAGTGAGTTAAACAACTAGCTGAGAAATAGTTCTTTAGCACCACACTACTTCTTACCTCCTGAGATCACACATTTTGTGAAAACAAGGCTCTGAAACTGTCCCTGACTAAACACTGCCACACATGAATCTTTTGTGTTATGTGAAGATGCTCTGTGCACTGTCACGTTTCATTCCATACCTAAGCCTCTTTAGCTGTGCTCACTGCCTGCTAGCAATGACAGAGTTAACCTCTAATAAATCAAGGAGTCTAAAGACATTAGCAGTTGTGCTAGGATCACTTTCAAAATTAAATTTGTAACTCCAGCTCTCATGCTCTTGAAACTCATCCCGAAACAGCTGCTTAAATCACAGCTGTGTAGACAGAACAGCCAGAACGCCACTGCCACCAACAACTGAGCCACCTTCCTCACGTGCTCCCCAGCAGCACAGAATATGCACTTCAGATCTGCTGAGGATTCCAAGGGAACAGGAGGGTTGGCAGCAGCAGGGAACACACAGGACACGCTTGCTGGTCAATGTGGGTTTACAGCCATCAGCATTTGTTACTGCTTCTGTAAATACGAATCAAGTCAAAGAAGCTGTCACAGGCAGCCCAGGATAGCCTTACTGTGCGCTGCTTACATAGACAATTTCTCATTTTATCAAGATTAGTATCCAGCAAGTCGCTCCCCTGGTTCAACTCAGGGAATATTTGGGCTAATATTAGACACAAATCCTTCAGCTTTTTTAAACTCACTGCTTATTGTCATTTACAGATTTTATTTTTCATGTTTGTAGTGAATAAAAAGTGTGCTATTTATACCACATATATAAAAAATACATAAATACTATGTATTTATAAACTCCAGATAAGGAACAGGGTCATTGGTTGGGCTTCGGGTTTTTCTGGGGGTGGGTGTCATTTGTAGGGGCTTTATTTAAATAAAACAAGCAATAAAATGCTGTCTTTAGTACATCAGCATTAACTTTTAAAGGAGAAAAAGTGACAGTTGTGATATGATTTGTATCTAAAAAAGATTAGAGGATAATTTAAGCTGACTCAGACTGCCATTGGGATTTACTTAAGATCCCTGGGACATCAAAACCTGGACACTCAAAGCTTCATTCTGCTGCTTAAACTTGAAGTTGAGAATTTGCTTCTGATAGGGTAGTATTAAGCTTCATGCCCTAATTAAGCAAAGCAGCAACAATGACTCACTGTCAGTTAGGAAATCAGTAATGACCATCAGGTAAACGAGTAAACTGCTTTACTGAATAAAGGCTGCAGGACTCAGCACCTTGCAAATATCCATACAATGAGAAAAATGGTAAAGGCAGAACTGGCCTAAAACTCGTGGAAAACAGTGTGGAAACTTGCACTGAAAACACAAAGTGGACCCACCAAAAGCAAGTCCCAGGCTGCACCCAAAACACTATTTTTTAATTGTTTTCAAATAACAAACCCTGTTGTAAATAGTTGAGCGAGAGACTGGAGCTGTTAACTTTTAAGGTTCCATCTTCTGACACTGTCAATTACTCTGGAATCTATGTCAATGGAAAAATGTATGGATTGAAGTATGGGGTTTGATGATGGGATAAGTGTTGTCTACTCATAATATCCTGGAAGATGCCAGCTGAGCTGGGGTTAAATACTGGATTAAATAACTGGCAAGAAAGGACTGCTGAAGAAGGCAGCTCAAATTACTGGTCCTGTGGTGTGTCTCCCACATGAAATCCCCAAAGGTCACGATGAAGGTTTCTCAAAGGATCTAAGAACAGGGAACATTTACAGCAAGGGTGGGGGAGAAGAAAACATGCATGCCTCAAACAAGCCTCGGTCAATGGGAAAGAGTCTTCTGAGTACTTGCATGATTTGTTCCATGTCGGTACAGAACGGCAGCCAGCAGCCAGCAAAGGAAAGCACCACTGTCCCTGCTATTTTAGTTAGCAACACTAATCTGCAAACAGGAGAAAAGCTTACATCAGAAAAGATAAATCCAGCTACTGGTAACAACAGTCAGCTCTTGGTTTATAGAATAAATCTTGTTTTATGAAATACAGAACTGAAGGTGACAAATCTAAACCAGTCATCATCCTCTGAGCAGTGACAGCTTCACGAGAACCACTGAGTGACTGCTGTCAACCTAATCCTGTGCACACTGCAGCCTGTAATTAATTTAGCTCACAGAATGAAGAGGAATAAGGAAGGAGACCTTAGCGTTCAGTGGAAATAATGTAAGTCTCAACAAGAGATGTTTATTCAGGAGAGGAACACGTTACAACAGGGTATACCTTCCACTAGAAATTCATAGGCTCATAGAATGGTTTGAGTTGGAAGGGACCTTAAAGATCATCTAGTTCCAACCAGACCTGCCATGGGCAGGGATCACCTTCCACTACACCAGGCTGCTGCAGTTCTCATTCAACCCGACCTCAAACGCCTTCAGTGAAGGGGTGTCCACAGCCTCCCTGGGCAACCTGTTCCAGTGTCTCGCTATCCAAGATCCAGTTTAAATCTGCCCTCCTCAAGCTTCAATCCATTCCCTCCCATAGGCAAATAAAGAGAATCCCATTCTCACTGCCAGGCTGCCTGGGTGTATTCTTGAAAAAGGTAGAACAGTTTAAAGTCACTTTGAAGTCACTTACCCCTTTCCTTTCAGTCCTTTCTTGAAGCACTTCCCAAGCAAATAGCAAAAAAAGGGCAAAGAATGATAGAGTTCCATTTGCTTATAATTTAAGGCCAAGCAAAAGGCCAGTGACCCCAGAAGGTCCCAGTCATAGGACAAACAAAGCACAGCCCACAAGGCAAAGCCGAGGCTCACTGAGTTGTATATGGTTTTTCACGTCAAGGACAAGACACACATCTTAGTACTGGAAGCCAGTTCTGAAAGCTCTAAGGGACAGGTGTAAAGCAGCAGGCAAAAGGAGTTAAAGTTTTAAAAGCAAATCACCAGTTGTGACTGTTGTTCACAGACAAAGAATCTGACTTCTATTTAAAGTGTAATTTTGGTATTTCCAAGGCTTGACTTGAGGCAAATATTAAGGACAAATTGTGTGTGTTAATTATATGTGTAATGTATATGAAGTAGAACAAACTTGTGGTGACAGTACTCTAAGATTCCTCAGGGTGAACATTTATTTTTCTTGGTATCTACATGATTAAGGATAAAGCTTTCAAGAGTCTCTCCTCCCAGCTCCCAAAGGATACGTGCAGAATATTAAAATGCAACAGGATTTAAATTATGTATTATTTAGTTCAAGGACTCCTGGAGTTTTTTTGTGATTCTGCTCAACTCACAACGCACCCTCATCCATGACCAGCTCCCTTAGCTGCTGATATTGAACAAACAATGAATAATAGCAACATTATTTCCTCCTGACTGAGAACAGGTTGCCAGGCTCAGCAGGGTTTGAAGAGACTAAGCTATGCTTACTATTAAACTACAACAAAACACCAGCTTTGTCACTTGCTGTTATTTTCACAGAGAGAGAAACCAAAGAAGAGTTACTAGTCAGAAATCTCACCATATTTTCTTTTCTCTTTGTCAGTATAGATAGCTACAACAACACAGAGAATCATTTTGGTGGGAAAAGACCTTTAAGATCAAGTCCAACTATTATCTAACTCTATCAAGTCTGGAGCTTAAACCATGTTCCTCAGCACTACATGTCCAGACCTTTTCAATTCCTTCAGGGATGGACACCCTGGGCAGTCTGTTCTAAGGCATGACAACCCTTTTGGGTAAGAAATTGTTCCTTGTGTCCAACCTAAACTTCTCCTGATGAAACCTGAAACCATTTCCTCTCATCCTATTGCTTATTACTAGGGAGAAGAGACTAACCCCCACTTGGCTTCAGCCTCCTTTCAGGGAGTTATATAGAGAGCCACAGTGTCTCCCCTCAGCCTCCCTATCTAGGCTGAACAACCCATTCCCTCAGCTGATCCTCACATGACTTGTGCTCTAGACCCTTACTAGCTTCATTGTCCTCCTCTTGATCTGATCCTGCACTCAACACATTCAGATTGTCTACCTTGTTTTCAGCCCAAATATGGCCCTCAACATCACAATGCATATTTGAGATCTCATCCATTTCACTCTTGTCAGTGTTACACCAAAAGGCATCTTCTGGTATTTTGGCATTTGGATCTGGCAGAGCCATGAAGCAGCAGATAAGGTTAAATAAATCTATTAACCTTGTGGGAGTTGGTCATAGACAGTGAAGTTATTCACTTAAGAGTCCCACGGCTGGAAGAGATCACAGGAGACTGTGCAAGAACATCTGTCAGCTTCACCACAGCGTCTGCTACATCTTCATCACTCCTGACATGAGGTTTGCTGAATCTTTTCTTAAACATCTTGATGCTGCAGATTCCACAACATCCACAGACAATTTACTGCAGCATTTCACTCTAAGGTTCTGAAGATTCTTCCATGTATTTAGAGCCTTTAAATATATGGAAGAGACCCATTTTTAAACAGAGTAAGGACAAAATCAGAGCTGCAAAATTCCTGAACTGTAACTCAAATATTGACTATCACTATCTTTTTTTTCTCTTTCCTTCAGAATCTGCTAAGATTTATTATCTTGCGAGTCAGAATAAGGAGATAAGGAGACCTTACCACCATGTTCCAACATTTAAAGGATGGCTATAAAGAAGATGGAGACTCCCTTTTCATAAGGAGTCACATGGAAAATATGAGGGGTAATGGGTACAAGTTACTCTTGGGGAGATTCCCATTGACAAAAGAGAATATTGGAATAATCTCCCCAAGAAACTGGCAAAGTCCCCAGTATTTTAGGAATTAATGGATACAGTGCTGAGGAACATCATTTAGTGCTTGGCCGTGTTGCCTAGACCACACTTTTGCCAAAAGAAGTTGAACCAGATAATCTTTGAGGTCACTTCCAACCTGGGATTCTACAATGTCATGATTCTAAAGAAAACCACCAATTAGCAAACTATTTGATTGTCAAAACTTGTGTTAGTACTAGGTGCTGAGATTCAGTATCTCCTTGGAATATTTCAGTATCTATGTTTATCAGATCTCTACAACCGTATCGCTCTGGCTTGGTAGCACTGAGCAGCACACAGCCTGGAGCAGTCAACTAACAGCATTTGCTTGTGGATGAGAAAAGAAGTATAAACCCAGAGACCTTAGTAAAAAAGACTCACCTGCAAAGGTGTCTGCCAGCAGCACTGAGCAGTTAGCTCTGATGTGGTGGCTAGTATCAGATGCCTAGTTTGAAACAGTTGGGCAGTAAGTGAAGCGAATCCAGTCTCCAGCAGCATATTTTATAGAGGTGAACATTTTACACAACTATACTGTACACCTCTCTGCTCTGAGCTAGGCTGAGGCCCCTCAGATGACCTGATATACAAAGGTAAGCTAAGAACAGGTACTACAGGACAATGTTACTTGGTAAATGGGAATTGATGTCACTGCAGAACAAGGATACTGGAAGTGTCCATGGTCAATAAGAATGAGGCCTGGATAAAGCAGTATGCAGAGAGCACTGGAAACCTGGAAAGACAGATGAAAAAAGGAGGGGAAAATAACTATTTAGACATTAGAACTATTTCTCTACTACTTCTCTAGTACAAAAATTTGGCCCTCCGCAGTGCATCCTAGATGTAGGAATTTCCTTCTCTAGAGGTAATCATCTGCCAGTAATATTGTGAGGAATAAAAAAGGATCAAGATTTTCCATGAATAAGAAAATACTGATTGGAGAACAGCCTGCCCTTTGCCAGTCAGCTCAAAAATCGTCCGTCTATCTCCAACCTTCAAACCACTTCAAAAATCAGAAGACGCATTGCAAAATGTACTGGTTCTACAGTAAGGGACATGCACTTCCTAGATTTGTCACAGTGCAACTGTTGGATTTACTGCCCAAGTAATAAATTAAGAAAGAAATCTAATTCAAGAGTTTATGGCTACTACACTTCAGAGCATCTTATTATTATTAAAATAATTACTGTAAGACAAAATAATGGCCTTATCTTTTTAACTGAAAAGCCTTTAATAAGAGAAACACTGTCATCAGTTTTATGTCAGTTGAAATCATCACAGTGTTCTATACATTAACTAACTAACTCCCACATCGTTACACTTCTACCCTGTTTTAACAGTATATTTTCTTTGGGTTTTAATTTACACACACCAGATACTTGCCTTCTTTTTAGTAGATGTTTCTTTCAAGGAAAAACAATATAAAATAACTGCAGGAATATAAACCAGCAAATCAGCAACAAACACTGAAAAAAAAGATGGATTTCAGGTTAGAATCTTCTCATATACTTCACCTTAAATACTATGAGTTGTGGATTTTCATATGGAGTGTGAATATTTGACTTGGTTTAGAGTTGTAGCTTAATGCTCCACATCATGTTTGTATTTGGTGCAAAAAACCTCAGATGATGATAACTACACAGTGTTGGAGTGAGACTAGTAGCCTGCTTTGTGAATGTGGAGCTTGCATCTGTACCCCTGCTGAAAACTTCAATTTAATAATTCAGTTGACTGAAGTTCAAGAGTTGTGTGACTATAGTTTGAGATGAACATGCTTTTTTGCTCTCTTACATTGCTTTATCTTTCACTGATTTAAAGATTGGCAGTTACACCAAAGCTTTTTTTTTTTTTTTTTCCAATTGGTTTGGGAAAGACAAGATAAAAATACAGGCAAATAAACATTAAAATATCAGAGAGTCCTTCCTTAGAATAAACTGGGTAGTTCCACTTCAAAGGACAAGAAGAAATAGGTCCACAGAATTTGATCTTGTTAATGTTTCTAACACTCTAATTTCTGGTGTTTCAAAGCTGCTGCTTCCACGTGTTCAGCTGTTTTGGCTCCTGGCACAGCCTCAGTCAATAAGGGAGCACACTCTAGTTCCTCAGATGCCGAAACGAGAGAAGGCATTCTTCATTCTCTAAAGAAATCAGCTCCCACTAGATCCAGTCAAGTAGTTTGATGGAACAGAGAGTCTGGAGACATAGCTAAGGAGCTCTAGCAATCTCCAGTGTATCTGTGAATTACTGGTGATGTGGACAACCAGAATATAACAAGTTATTTGATCATCTGCCTACAGCAAATATAGGTAAGAAAGTTGACTAGGAAACAGAACCAGCAGGTTCACCTGCCAAGAATTATGTCAGCTCCTGCCCATGCTTAAACCACCACATGAATTCTCCTTGGGTATTGTCTAGAGAGCCTGACCAAAAAACACTCCCGTTATGTCTATAAATCAAGTTTCAGAAAATGGGCAATTATTCCAAGAGGGAAAATACATTTTGCATCATTTTAGTCTCAGGTTTTAGAAGAAAATGTTTAAAGCTATCAGTTGTTCAGTGGTGAACCATTTCACAGGCTTAAGCCACAATTAAATATACCCAGGGCATTAGCAAAACAAATACACTGACACTTAACAGAAAGGTGTAATACCAACAGCTGACATTGACCAGCCTGAATTATTTTAATGCATCCTTCTAATGGCTGTTGTTACAAAGGGTTTATCCGTTCTCCCAGATCCATCAGGGCTTTGTCAAGTGAGCTGATTTCAAAATTAATAAAGACTATTTCAAGGGTAATTAAGTTCTAGTGATTTTTATTTTGTGTTCAATGCAATCAATTACTAGAGACCAGACTGAGAGGTTTGTAAGTACAGAAAAACTATTGATAAGCAACAGCTTCTGCTGCTGCAATCTGAAAATATTTTGTGGAACTCAAAGCAAAAAGGCAGATTTAAACACCAATAGAAAGCAGATGATATTTAAGGTCCTTTCCAACCCAAACCATTCTATGAAGGCTCAGAGAGCAAGGGCTTACTGGCTTCACTGTTTCCTGTCCAGAACTGATACAGCTATTGAAAAATCTCCATTTTTTTGCACTTGTTTTCTCTTTTTCTTTGTAGAGGCAGTTAAAAATAAATGGTAAAAAATGACTGCAAAATTATGTTTAGGATAGAACATATTTTTACTTTTTTTTTTTGTTAACAGAAGCTTCTCTCTAGAAAGTGGTGACTGAAAGAAAAGTGGCATCTTCAAAAACATCAGATATCTTCCTTTCAGGTGAAGTATGCGGATAAAGATCTGAGACCTCAAGAGGCTGGTATGTCAGTGAATGTCAGTCTACATGCAAAATAATTTTAATATAAACCCCAAGCTAAGCTGGAAAGAGAATCACAGAACTGTTTTAGTTGGAAAGACCTCTAAGATCATCAAAATGAAAAGTGTATTTATCAGAATGGAAGAGAAAGTATTTCAAAATGAAAACAGGGGTCTATGCTATAAAAAAGTGGCTTTGTTTTAGCATTGTTACTGAACTGTTTGGGTTGAAAACTTGTTTATTTTATACTTAATCACCTTCACAACTGGCAGTACATGGGAGCTTGGTTCATAAATGGACCTGCAAATCCACCCATCAAAGAACTGGGAATAAACTGGTGAAGATAGATACTGCATGATATTAAACATGCTAAATTAGTGAGACCAATCTGTATGACCATCCTAAGGAAAGATCATTTTCCTACCTGTTGTACGCATAAATAACTTATGTGGCTGACTCTCGTACCCTCGAGATGTGTGCAGAGCAATCCAATCAGGATTTATTAACTTTGCACTGTAAAACAAAAGCACAGACACATCAAAATGCAGACAGCTCTCATTTCCCTTTACACTCCTTTCAGCAATAAAGATGACATGCACAGGGGCATATCCCAAGAATTAAGATGAATGAGCAGAAATATTTCAAAGAGCAATAGTGATCAATGGAGGATTTTCCTCACCACTAGAGCAGTTTACACTGCAGCCTTCAGCTGCTCTTTTACAATTAAAATCCATAAATAAAAATCTCTGAGAACTGGAATACAATATTTATTAGGACAAGATAACCACCTTCAGTCTAGTTCCAGTGACTTTTAAAAAAAACAATTGTAAATATCTCTCATGCTTAAGTATTAAATAGAAACCATTTACAGTTCACATAGATGCCCTACATAACTGTGCCTGTGCACTTTAACCTACATTCTTATTCCCTAAGTCTCATTCCAACAGCAGTAAAGCCCTTGTGGAAAAAGTATTCCAATAACAGAATTCTATTTACATGATATCCAGTCATCAAATGTCACTTGGGCTCTCCATAGGCGAGAGCTTTCCCATGAGATGCACCCAATTCCTACAGCGCTTTTGTGCCTCACCGATTCAACAGTGGCTTCTCTGGAAAACTGAGTAACGAAGTCACACCTAAAGCTGCCAAAACTGAAAGACTTGACAAAAAGAACAAACTCTTCAATCCCCTTCAATCATTACAAGGCAGAAAAAGAGTAGTGTTAGTTTTAAGCAACAGAGATACACGCAAAATCTGTTTCCTTAAAGTAGCAAACAGTGTTTTCCATTCCATCAGCTGGTAATTTTTTTAGTTTCTCTGCTAGGGACAGAATGAAAAAGAAAAAGGTGAATTTGGTGTTTTGTGTTCACCATCAAAATAAGCATTGAAAGTTTTAACTTACATGTAAGCACACATCAAGCTGTGATAGGCAGTAAGAGGTGGATAATCAAGGCCCCAGTACATCAGGTCATTATCACTTGTATTGAAGTACCTAAAAATAAAAGAAATTGAAAGGAGGATTCTTTATGTCCAGCTTTGTTTCAGCCCAGGGAAAAGCCACAACCACTTCACCCAGGTCTACCTCAAAACTCAGGTGAAGGCTGGCAACAGTTAAAATGAAGTCACCTCCAAGGAAAAGAAGGTTTAATACCAGGAAAGCAGAAGTCACAAAAATAAGGCACCAGGCCCTTTACATCTCAGTGTGAAGCAGACTGACCAGTATACTCTGCCTGTCAAGGGACAAGCACTTGGCTTTCCCAGTTTCTCTTCAAATGCAATTTTTGACATTATAGCAAATGGTATTTCTTGAATTCTTTATGAGCTGCCTGAAGTATCTTATGAACTGACAATAAATCATATTTCTTTGAGTTGCATCTATGCTTCTTATCCTACAACCCAAGATTGCTTGTTCCAAGGCAGTTGAGATTCTTCATGCAGACTATTACATTCAGTACTTACTAGTGAACTTTTCAGGTTTTGGGTTATTTTAATTTTCACTTCCATAAACTCAGTTTTAACATTAAAAACAATCTCTATACGGAGTAATAGAAAAAGAGCCTCCACAATTTTAATTAGCAGTGTAACAAAGGATATTCTCCAAGTGGCTTTTAACAACTAATATCAAGACTCTAATATAAAAAAAAAAAAAACCTGTTTAAAGTCTGGCCTCTGGCTTAGAGAAATCTCACACAAGGACACTAAGTATAAACCATGCTGTAGCTTACTGCAGTATTATTTGGTTTAATATATCTTTGCTTTGGATCAAAATAAGCATAAAGCATGCAGTTGTATCACCTAGACTTGTCTGTTAAGCAGTAAATGTGACAAATGTCTCAAAAAGGTCAGATTTTATAGGACTATGTCCTCACCAGAGAGCTAGTCTCTGTTTACCTAGTCAGATGTCCAGAACATGTGCATGCTGCATGGGGAGCTTTATCTAAATGCTAAACAAATAGCAGCACTAGAAGTGATTAGGATTTCAGCTTCAAATGTGAACACTATTTTTACATACCATAAAATATGTTTTCCCACTGTAGAGTACAGGAGGGGAAGGACAGCTTAGCATGTCAGCCAAGATGTTCTTTTCCAAACACCCAAGATTGAAAATTACTTCAATATATTAAAGAGTCAATTTCCAACCCAGCCCAGATTAACAAAAATAAAAAAATATTTTTTTTTTTTTAAAAAGGCAAATAGAACAGGACCAAGATGCCCAAACTGGCAGTCCACAGGCTAAACTTAAAATATAGTTTCACCTGGCCCCTAGGAATGCCTAGAAATAAAAATTAATAACAACTAAATAATAATATTCAAATAATAATCAAAGCCTAATATTCCAATATTCCAAAATTGTAATCCAAGCTGCCAAATCTATTATCTCAGGTCTTCATTATCCCAACTCTGGCACAATGAGGGGTTTGGAAATCCCAGAAAATGTAAAAAATAAATTATAATATAGGTAGAACAGGAGTCACAAAGTAAAAGCTGTCTCGGAGTTCCACAGTGTGATGCTTACAGAATTGGCCTCACATATATTTACAGAAATACAACTGAATTAACAGTCTGTTCTGTCATCTCTGGTCCTCAACAGAGATGAGTTAAAAATGAAACCAGAAAAATTTAATGCCACTGTCCCTCCTGAATGATGTCCTGGAAATCAAAGTATAGTATATACATGGATTAGATACTTTTTACTGTTCCATATATGACTTCTGAGATTCTTTACAGCTTGTAAAAATAAATTATCTGGAATAATTTTCTAAACTGTTTTAGGTGACCTGTACAAATTTTCACTATCCTTACATCTAGAATTCCAGGAACCCATATTTTAAGATCTATATGAAGAACAAGGAGCTGGCAGGTGTGAAAAACAACTAGTGACCCCACTGCAAGAAGTCAAGTCTCCACATTTGCCCTTGCCTTTCAGTTTAGGCAAGACAAGCAGAGTTCATTTTGGTTTGGTCAGTGAAAGCTTCCATGCATTTCAGGACTGGAACTTAGGACACTGAACTGATCTTTCCTAGAACAGAAAAAGATTCTCTCTGATCTCTTATATAAGCCTGATACAAAATTGCTTCTTGGTTTTTCCAGTCAATTCAAAACAAATTTGGAGCTTAACAACAAAGCCATCTACCAGACAGAACATTTTTCGTACACAAGCTCATAGCTATCAAGTCAAAGATGCACATTTTAGTGGTTTTCATTGGGGGGGGTGTGTGTGTGTGTGTGTGTGTGTGTGTGTGAGAATTTACCATTGTTGGATTGTTTTGTTTTATTTTTGTTGCTTTGTGGGGGGTTTTGTTGTTGTTGTGTTTGTTGGTTTATTGTTTTTGTTAGGGATTTTATTTTTTGCTGGAGTTTGGGTTTATTTGTTTTTTTTCATTAGGGTGTTTGGGTTTTCTGTTTTGTTCCCTCCCTGCCCTATTTTGATTTTTTGTGAAAAAATGGCACCCCAGCCTAAGAACAATCTGATATTACATTACTACAAGAGTTTCCTAGACTAGTTCAGAGAACAGTAGATGTTGCAGAGATCCTAAAAAGTATATTAAAGTAAAACAGAAACCAGA
Organism: Ramphastos sulfuratus; assembly: GCA_013399055.1. NCBI lineage: Eukaryota > Metazoa > Chordata > Aves > Piciformes > Ramphastidae > Ramphastos > Ramphastos sulfuratus. The sequence continues at coordinate 24,329 of WBNM01006915.1, forward strand.
GTTTCATTACATCTATCCCTTTGTAACCTACAACAGCACTACGTACCACTGTCTGATGGGTAAGTTGTAAGTAACTTCTTGCCAGTGTCTCTGAGCTTCATAGTCTCCATACATGGGAGGTTTTCCTGCACCTAAAAAGAGAAGACAGAGTATTTTGGAATTATTTTTTTGTTTGCTTTTCTTCAAGGTATGTATTTTCATGTTGATATATTACTAATTTTATTCTCCATTCCTCTGATATTTGAGAACAAAATAGATCTCAGCTGCTATGCAGCCTAAACATGGAGGAAAAAAAAAAGGTTACGCATTCTTTCACTTTGTGGATATTTCTGAGATAAGCATTTATAAAGATATTCCGCTGTGAAGAACTGCTTCTTAATATGACACAAAAAAACCCCACCTCTAAGTGTAGCTGAAAAATATGACACTTTCTCTAAAGTAAGAAAATGTACATAACAGATAGCTTCTCCTGATTGTGTGAACTGCCACACTTCATTAGCATATAACTGACAACGCTCTCACCTATGTTTCAGCCACGTCATGGTACCTTGCTATTCACAATAACAACCAGCCTGATATTTAAATTTACAAGAACTAGGTGCTGCAAATCCCCCAGCTCTTCTCCCTTTTCCCTGCTGCCTGCTTTGCAGGCGTACTGCCTCTGTTTCCTTCCCCATGGTTCTTAACCAAGAGTTAAGGATGAACCATGTACTGAATCAGGCCATCCAGTACAGTATAGGTTTAGGAAAACTTTTTCTTATCCACAAAGCTTTGTAAATAATAAGTGCTGCAGTTTGGTTTACAGGAATTCTCCCTCACACATTTTTCAGCCAAGTGATTGTTCTTTATCAGTTCTGCCAAGTGAGTTATGTTAAACAACACTTTTCACACATGCATATATAAGTCTCTCAGGAAACTAAGTTTATTTTTTTCCCCAGCTTTATCAATGTAAATACTTCAGATGTCTACTCCTAAAGAGCTTTTTCAATATAAACCTAAGTCTGATAACAGCAGGATGTTAAGCATCTTTATCACAGTTTATTTGCTTCTATTACCCTCAGTTTATTGGAAACAAACTGACCTGATCATACTTCCAGTCAAATATTGACACTAGCCAGACAGGGATTTAAGAGTTTTTGTAGAATACAGGAAAGCCATCTGTACTTTTTTCCCCCTCATGATCTACGTTTGTGGTAGTAACACAAGCTCAGATATGTACCTTTTTATTCCTAAATAGTGGAGAGAATAGATTATCTCTGTTAATTTAACCAGAGTAGTAGAGAGAGCAGATTATCTCCTCTTTATGAAATATTCAACTAAAAAGTTTCCCAAATAAGTGAAGTCACTGAAAAAGAGGAATTTTATCAGTGATTCTGTAGCTATAAATGTAGTAGAACAAAGAACATGTCATACAAAATACAAATATAAGTGTTACCAGGATTTTAGAGTGGTGCATACACACACACATTTTTTTTCAGCTTCTCTCACCAAAAAAGTGTTTTTAAAAAACGAGAGGGAAAGAAATTAGTTGGCTTCAGAATGATCAAAAGAAATCTTAATCCAAAAGTGTGATTAATAAAAGCCAAACACAGAGACTGATCACACATCAGCTTGTTAATGCACATTTGGCTTCATCTACAGCAAGTACACAGCCAAACAGAAATTGCAGTTAATAAAAATAAACTATTTTATTCTAAAAGGGTCACAAATTAAATGTAGAGTGGTCTTCGTCAGTTTTACTGCTACAGGTATTTTAAAGGTCTGAAGCTGCCACTCAACACAGTTATTTAGCTTTGACTCATTTAGCAGTTTGGCAATGCATTAAAAAAATTATGCATTAATCTACGTAGCCCAGTTTTTCCTCAATTCTCCTACACCACCTAATATCATAAATAGTAACCTTTTCCAAACCAGATGTTTGTTGTCTGCTTTCTCCACTAACCCGCCCTATCCCCAGTTCTAGAGACACATCCAAAAGTATGTTGGATGTTAAGCACCAACAGAATGGAAATGATATATCCAAGGCTCTACTGGGCAGATTTAACCCCCTCACTTCTGGTCAGACATGCCACACTCGTTTCAAAGCACACCAAATAAGCATTTCTACCAGAGTCTTCCTCAGAGAAGAACTGCTTGTAATCCTTTGCTCAACTTTATTGCGTTCGGCAGCAGTGAAAGCAAACTAGAACCATGTCAGTTTAAACACTACCCTGTCCCGTTTTTCTCTTGCTCCTATCAATAGAAGTTTATTGCATGTGAAGGAAGTCAAAGCACAAAACAAACATTCCAGTGTATTTATGCATTTGAGAGCTCCAACGTTTAGGTTTGGGTTTGTTGGTTTTTGGTTTTTTTTCAGCCAGCCAACCCTGGAGGTTGAACACGTTTTAATATTTGCTGGATTAGATCAGACAAAGCTAAGCTTCTCCCTATTCCTACAGAAGCTTTATAATCACTCTGTAGCAAAAAATATTTAAGAAATTGTTGTTATTTTATTGTTGGTATTAAGACTCGCTTTCAAAATGTTGATCGGTTTGAAATTAAATCAACTTTAAAAAACATCTAGTTAGCAATGGAACTGAAAATACAAAAATCTATTCTTGTGTGGCAAAAGCCAGAGTGTTTTTCTGCCTATAGATAGGTTAAAAACAAGCCTGTTAGCTATGAAACAGAGCTCTCATCATGACATTTTCAGCAAGCAAACTCAAAATAAAACAAGGAGGTCTGCATGCAACTTATCATGAGGCAAATTCCTTCAAGTAAATGAAACCCAGGAGCTGCCAGTTTAAAATCACTAGAATATGACTGAACAGCTCCAGCTAACTCAGGGGACAAGGCTCCCAACCATCTAAACAGAAAAAGAGAGTTAAATGTGACTGAGCTTGGGATTCCTGTAGCTGATGGGGACTGAAAGTAATGATACTTTTTTGGAAGAAAATCTGCGGACAGCAGCTTTCTGCAAGCTCATGCCAAGTGCAGGAATGTTATCAAGAGGTCTGGAAAAAAAGCTTGCTAGTTCTTTGCAAGCATTATGAGATGGAGAGAAGAAAAACTCATCTGTTAAAAGAATATAGCTCTAGCCTGTGCTGTAAACAATTTTAGCAAGTACAGCTACAAGGTAGAGTGCAATTGCTCACTTCACATCAGCTTTACACTGTCTTCATTATCACCAGCACAGTTTTATGTAAGTAAGATTTATAACAGATATAGTTTTAGAAGTACAAGACTAAATAAATGTACAATTGCAGCACAATAATATTCTGCAGCTACTGGGAAAAAAAAAGGCATAGAGGCGAACATCCAGTTGCTCTTTAACTCCTCCTCGAACATAATTACTGACCATCACCCCTTCCAAAAAAATAAGTTGTGGGGGTTTTGGCAGTGTTTGGTTCTAAACACTGTGACGTTAACTGCACATTTCAGAATAAGAACAAGGTATTATAGGAACCTTAGGGAAATAGAGGCACTAAAATCCAACACTTGAAACAACACATTGCTTCTTTGTTCTGATTGTACATGCAAATTTATTTTAATTCCTCATAAGCTCCATAATCCACCCCCACGCAGTTGTTTTACAGACCACAAGTGTGTGTTACCTGAGTAAGACCCGAGCGATACCGTCCAGCGTACAGTAAGTGCCAGTAAAACAGTAATTGTCATTAAGCTCCACTTCTCCATATCTGGTCTTTGTAACAAGCAAAAAGGTATCTAAAAAAAAAAAACACCACAAAAATTGCTACAACACAGCCATGGTTTTGTTCCTCAGGCACTTAATAGCACCACTGATAGTCCCAGTTTTCTCCCCACCCAGAAGCATTCCTGTTACTGTCTGGTGACTGGAAGCACACTGCAATCATGAGGGGGTTTCCACACTGGAGTATTTCTCATCATGAAGCCAAATGCTGCCCAAGAAGCACTTTTACCCACTTCTGAGCTAGAAGCTGAAAAGGCAGGTGACAAAATACGTAACAATAACAGCGAGAAGAAAGGTAAAAGATATCAAGATATGCAAGAGAATTCAGATCAATACCACATTGTACATAAACACAGGTACTTAATTATCACCTTAATAAATGCCACACGATTTAAGCCAACGCACAGCATGTTCTACCTACAAAAGCAGATTCCATAAGAGTCCAGTACTAAAGACTATAGTAGGACTCAAAACACACGTGCCAACCATGTATGTTAACTAGGTCACAAACTAATATTTGCCACTGAACAAGAAAATTGCCACAAGTCTGTAAAAATTCCTATATTAATAGCTCACTAGAAGAAAAAACACTGTCAACAAGCACAGGGTTTTAAACAGTGAGTAAATATCCCAGTATTAAGAAATATGATTTATTTTCTCAGAGCACCACAGCCAAATTACAGAACACATAGATCTGGTATAGGCTTCTCTGTTGGCTTAAATATATTGAAAAATTATTTAAAAGTTAACTGTGTACTGGCAAGTGTTATGCTGAAGCAGGTATTGTCTGTTATAAAAACTCAAAGCACATCATAAACTCTTGTTCTAACTAACTCCGCAAGAATACAATCATGAGTACATCAACAAAAACTTAAATGCATAACAGACCCAGGAATGCAAGTATCTGCCATTAATGATCAAAAATCCACAACCTGAATCTTAGTTTAGACTCTTTGACTTTAAAAAAAAAAAAAAAAAAAAAAAAAAAAAAAAAAAGAGCTTGAAATTCTACCTCTTCCTCCCCAAGAAGCAGCACACTGTCCATCAGCTGCCTCTCCCTTGAGGATACACCAGATGAAACCTTTCAGGCTCAGGATACCTGTTCCATCCTTCTACCCAAAAAGGCCAGAATGAGCTTCCACCAAGCTTGCGTCACTGTACTAAGAATCCAGTAACAATAAAAAAGTTGCTAGAGCTGTCATATTAAAGGCCACATGCATCAAACCCATAAATCAGGAATCAGGAAAGTAATGATGTTGCCCTATGCAAGAACCACTACCTATAGAATAAGCAAACTTTGACTCAGAGAATCAAAAATTTTTTTTTTCTAAATCAGACTAAAATAAGAAACTACTCCAGCCTTGACAGTGAGAGCAGTAAATCCAAGGGCTGTACTTCTGCCAAATCAGCAGCACCATTCCCTCCACAGTCAGCAACAGATACATTACAGGAGAGAGGGTGAGCACAACTGCCAACGACTTTCCTTGCAGAAGAGGCATCATCGCCTTTAAGTGAGTTTAAGACACTTGCCACTGCCAAAAAAAAAAAAAAAAAAGAAAATCATCAAAAAGTCCCCTACACCAGCATTCCTGAACTGTTTCACTAACAGGCAAGTAAGATTTAAGAAATATTTAGGTTATTCTGCTGAAACTAAACTTGTGTTTATCTACTGTTCACAGAAAGGTACGACCCGACAATACTATCAATAGAAAAAAATGAGTTACTTTAACAATATAAATCTCTGACAGCAGTAGATCACCATCTATAGGTAGAAACCAATACCAGAGAACACTGATATTTTCATGCTTTCATGCTACCCCTATACCCGAACTACAGGACAGGCACATTTATCTAAACCAAAAATACTGAGCTCAACTCTGTAGATCACTTCACCCTAAGTGAACTTTTGTGCTTCCTAAACTTGGGTCCAGTAAGACCAGGGTCTTAAATGACTTCCAAAATCAAGTGTCACAAGCCTGACCTTTCCTTTCTATAAAATATACACACCTGCCCTTCCTTTCTAGCTCCAGTTAGAAAAAAATATTAATTATACCTTAATTCCCACATAATGCCAGTCTCACCTACAGACTGTCCCAACCCTCTTTCTCTCATTTACCTCTGCCACTCTCTTCATTTGAAGTAACTGTCATTCTCTGGGGTACTGAGTTTCACTTTTCTCGCCTCTCAAAAGTGGTTCTTAAAACATTCTTTCCTAATTCTTATTCACTTTAAAATTATCCCATACCTCTTGAAACAAAAGTCATGCATTTATTAGACCCTAAAGCAAAAATCCCAAGTTTTTGCTACTCTATGGGTAACCATGCTAAACAGTTAAAGCTTTTCGGATTATAAAGCTAGTTTAGTCAGTCTCAAACTTTTTTTACCTTTGGATGAGCAATATGAGAGGGTCTCTCAAGTTGAGATACCACCTATGAGCATCAGGTGAAAGTCGCAGCTCCAGAAAACCACTTGTCCTTCCAGGCTGCCTACTACTAAGACTCAGATCAATAATATCGGTACGAACCACACACACCTCGCCAAAAGCAAACTTACAGAATTCAATCATAAATGCGAGGCTGTATTAAGATGTAACTTGTTTTAACATAGATAACAACACGCAGCATCCTCCTCTCCCTCGCAGACACACTAGATTGTCACCTGTTGAAGTAACACTCGTTCTCTATGCCTCCTGCTCCCCTACTCCTTGTCAGAAAACGCATTAGTTCTCCAATTCCCCCACTTACTCACTCTCCATCCCCAGTCTTTTCACAGACACGACGATAACCTGCGGCTGCTCTCAGGCCTCCCTGCCCGCCCAACCGAGCTGTCCTCACCCACCCCCCCACACTCCACACCCCCCTTACCCACCGCTCCGAGAGACCTCTTCTCCTCAGCTCCCCCCATAACCGTCGCCCTCACAAGGGCCTCTCACTAACCAGCATTAACTCACATCTCAACCCCGGGGCACGACAGCGCGGGTCAGGCTGCCTGCCGAGCCCTGAGAGAGCGGAGAACCGGCTGCCGAGCCCTGAGGGGGAGGGAGACCCGCCGCCGAGCCCCGAAGGACCAGAGGAGCGCTGCCACCGTCCCTTGCCGCCTTGCCGCCGTCCCTTCCCGCCCCGTCCCTTCCCGCTCCTTACTGGACAGAAGTCCCACGCACGCGCTTCCGCCTCGGAAGAGGCTTCCGGTTGTGCGCCGGCCGCTGCGCGCTCCCGTGAAAGCAGCGCATGCGCAGGAAGGGAGGGGGTGTGTGGGGTGTCTGCGCCTGCGTAGTCGCGCCCGCCGCGGGGAGGCGGGAAATGGCGGTCACCCTCAGGTGAGAAGTGGCCTTTGGTGACGACTGCGGGACATAAGAATGGGTTAGGTCTTTGGGCTACCTCGGAAGTGTTGGGGAAGCTGGGGATGATTAAGCTTCACCTCACGGCAGCTGCCGTGGAAGTGGTGTTAGCCCTGTGTGTGCGCCTGGTGTGGGCTGGCCGGCCTGGCCGGCCTGCCCCCGACTCTCCTTTCCCTGGGGTGGTCCTGTTACATGGGGGTGTTTGCTCATCTCTGCCCTGCTCACGGACATCACTTCAGTGCTTTATTACAACAACAAAGGGAAGTGTGAAAATGGAATAGTGAGTACTACTGCTGAAAAACGTATAAGTGGAATTTTTCGTTTATTTTTGAGAAGGAGAGGAGCAGCTGGAGGGTGAGAGTGATGAGGCACTAGAGCAGTTGCCCCAAGAAGTTGTGGATGGCCACACTCAGGAAGTATTCAAGGCCAGGCTGGTTTAGTTGAAGGTTTCCCTGCTTACTGGAACTAGGTGATCATTAAGGTCCTTTCCAATCCATTCTGTGATTCTCTGAACCATGCCAGGGAGCTTGGAAGTGGTTCCTCAGCCTTTCTGTTGGGGAGATACTAGGAATCAACATGAACAAATAAAATGTTGGGCTCTGTATACATCGCTTTTACACCGTTTCACTTTGCATGCTTTAATGTGCTTTGAGATTTTGACAAATTGCAAGAATCATAGAGGTTGGAAAAACCTCTAGATCAAGTCCAACCATCAACCGGATACCACCATAGCCACTAAACGATGTCTCAAAGTGATGTGTCTGTGCATGACTCCACAATTCCACTGTTTCCCTGGGCAGCCTGCTCCAATGCCTCACCATCCTTTCAGTAAAGAATTTTTTTCCTAATGTCCAACCTAAACCTCCCTTGTCACATCTTGAGGCCTTTTCCTCTTGTCCTTTCACTTGCTGCTTGGAAGAAGAGGCCCAAACCCACCTGGCTCCGGCCTGCTTACAGGGAGTTGTAGAGAACCACAAGGTCTCCCCTCAGCCTCCCTTTCTCCAGGCTGAGCAACCCCAGTTCCCTCAGCTGCTCCTCACCAGACATGTTCTCCAGACCCTTCACCATCTTTGTTGCCCTTCTCTGGAGGTACTGCAGCATCTCAATGTCCTCGGAGTGAGAAGCCTGAAACTGAACCTAGTATTTGAAGTAAATGATTCTAGATAATCTTTATACAACACTTAATGATATTTGAAAGCTTCGTTTCTGGTTTTCTTTAGATTGCTGTGGTTTTCTTCTGGTTGTGCATCTAACAAAAGTCAGAACAAGAAATGTAGTAGAAAAATGATTATTTTACAACTAACACCACATGCTGAGGTATTCATGGCCAGACCTTCCAGATGAACTGCTCTTGTTGGCCTGTATTCTCAGGACTGAAGTTATAAAGGATTTAAACCCTACCCAAAGTGGAAGTATGGTCAAGAAGTATCTTAAGATAGAAATGTTAACCAGAGATGACAGGAAAGCAAATTTGTTCATTGATTATTTGTTTGAGACTAGACACTAGGCCCCATACAGTGTTGCTCGCCACGAGAGATGGCTTTTCTTGAAGTTTTTCCGGAGCAGTAACATATCCCACCCATTTTTGAGGTGAGTGTCCTTGTGTCAGCATTCTCAGCTGAGAACACTTGAGAATGTTACCTCAGGTGTGATGCAACTGGAAATTAGTCATTTTATACAGGTAGAAAAAAAATCACATTAGTCTGCTGGCCTGTCAGGGTGTTTGGAGCCATAATGCTATTGAAAATGGCATATTATGATCATCAAATCTTACATATTTACCTATATCTCTTATATTCAGCCACTGTTATTGTGCTAAGTAAAATGCTTCCATGTTAGGATATTAGTAAAATCCTAAGGGATGTCTGGAGATGACAAATCAGTGAGATAAGCACAGTCCTAAAAATCTATCTACTACAGTGCAAATTAGAAGATGAGCAGAGTTCCACCTGCTGAACCCCACCGTGGCTTGGCCATGGTGGCCATGACACTAAAAATGTGGGATGCAAAGTGAATTACCATCCTGAACCTGGTGGAGAACCACCAAGGCAACTCCCCATGTAATTTTATCCTCTTCTAGGCTCTCCTTTCCATCTCTTCCTCCCTCCAGACTTTCCATGCCCAGAATTCCCTAAGACTAGCTCCCACGAGGCCAAGTAACACAGCAGAGCAGTACCAAGTCCCTTGGCACTGCTCGTGGGTTCCTAATCAAATAAACAAATGTAAAATTAAAAAAAAAAAAAGAAAGAAAATAAATAGAAAGAGAAAGAAAATAAAGAAGGAAAGAAAGAAGAAAAAAGAAAGAAAAAGAAAATAGAAAAAAGAGGAAAAAGAAAAGAGAAAGGAAAAGAAATAGAGAAGAGAAAGAAAGAGAAAGAAAAAAAAGAAAAAGAAATCAGAAAGAGAAACGAAAGAGAAATGAAAGAAAAGAAGGGAAAGAAAGAAAAAGAAAAAAGGAAATAGAAAGAAAGAAAAAATAAAAGAAAACAAAAGAAAAGAAAATAAATTTAAGAAAGGAAGGAAGGAAGAGAGGAAGGGGGGTGGGGGGTGGGGAAGAGTTTTGGGATTTTAACGTGCAGCTTATCGATAGTTTGGTGAAAGAGCCCGTGCAGGGAAGCAGGAACAGCCGGCTGCAGATTCAAGTGCATTATTTCAGTTAGCTGAGCGCTCTTTGTTGCAAGGTGAAATCATTCACTCCCCGGGCAAGCTTCTTTATTGAATGCTTCCTAAATACTTGCATCGGTCACATCGCCTGGAATTGAGTCTCTGTCACTAGTATTTCTTCGGTGACTTTGAGCGGATCAATGACTGGAAAAGGCATTAAGGACACATTGATACCGCGGGGTAGCAGACTAGCGGGGCTTGGGTTTGGTGCTGGGTAGTAAAGAGAAGCCAATAATGAGCACATAAGCGGCTTTCCTTAACCCTTGGCGTTCTCGGGAGGCTTCAGAGTCTGCTTTCCTCTACCCCGGCTCGCAGATGGAAAGCCGAATAGTGGTGAAGCATTTATCTCCCGGGTATTCCATAAATCTGGAGTGAAATGTGGCCAGGATAATGAAAAAAGTCTTTCCGAGGGAGGAAAGCAGTCCTGGGAGAGGCTGCTGCTGTACAAAGTTGCTTTCCAACTCGTCTAGGATTTAGCTGCCCCGATGCAGGAGCGAGCCGGGAAGCAAACTCTGGAGACGTTTTCAATCGCAGATTCTCCATCTGACCTTTTCCCGAGTTCCTGGCACTATAAAACCGCCAGTAATTCAGCGTTTGTCAGGCCGGGCTCTACTGCTCTTTCGAACCTTAATTTCCCCAGCAAGAGAAATAAGTGTGTGAGGTTTAGTCCCTTTATTTTTTTCCCCTAAAATCCCAGCACTTAATGATTACACGAGCTTGAGGCTTTAGGTTTGTTTTCTTAAATTTCTACCGTTCTGGGAGCAGGCAGTGCGGGGGAGGTGGGCGCTGGGGAATGGAGGGCACCGCGGAGCTTCTCTTGCCCGCACCGGAAAAGCTCCCTGAGTCTCCTGCCCGAAGGATGCTCCGAGCCCTCCGTTAAACAGGACGAGACGGTTCATCCTTACTGGAGAGGAGCGAGGCTTTCACCCATTCCGACGTTCTCCGTTTTTGCTGAAGCTTGAGGAAATAGGGATTCGATTTAACCTGGAGTTCAAGGACTCTCCTCACGGGTTTTTTTTTGAGTTTTTTGTTTTGTTTTTTTTTGTTGTCTCACTAAAGTTGTGAAGTGCCACTTGCTTACCAAACCCTGAATTAATGAAGTTTACTTAGTTATTTAAATAGATTAAATGTCACGTTTTAAATGGGAGGGGAAGGTTCTCCCTTGCTGACCTATTTTTCATTTCTGATTTAGGAAAAGGCGCTATTAGCATGGATATTGCATTTTCAAGGACCTCGCCACTATTAAATAGACTGTTAAGTGCATTTTATGGCTGAAGAGTCTGTTCCCAGTTCAGTCGGGAAGACGTGCGAAGTTCATCTGTACCTGCTACATTGAACAGTCACTGACTAAAATACTTCCTGTGGAAGTAATACCTGTCCTCTGTATCTGTAAGTACATAACACTTAATGTTTTAGGACTAAAAAACTGTAATTCAGTGAAAGTCCCTGAAATAGAAGTGTTGGCTGGCAAGAAAGGTGCATCTCAGGGATCTGGTGGGTGAAACAAATTCCTGACTTAGGGAAGAGACGCGACCAAGGGAAGAGGCTGTGGGGATGACAAGGATGCTTGTAGCTCTGGACCGAGCCTCCAGTACAGGTTTAAGCTCCGTGGAAGTTTAAGCAGGCACGTTTCAAACGCGGAATGGGCTAAACTACAAGCCCTGTTCCTGAGAAGCTGCTTGACCACAGCCACTGACCCGGCATAACTTTTGTGCGGTTCTCACTGTTTCCTCAGCCTCTGCTATTTAAAATCGCTTGGAAAATGGTGAGGCAGGTTTTCTGTCTTCCTGAGCCATGCTGACTTCCCAGGAACAGGGGAGGACGGGCCTCAAATGAGGATACCTTCTGCTGAAACTGCCTGAGGCGGCACAATCACATTGAATTCCCTGGTCCCCCGGGAGCCAACCTCTTACCCAGACCCTCAGTGGGTGAAGGAAAACCTCCCACTTTCCTAAAGCAAGTCTTGTATTTTTCTCGCATTGGGAGAGCCCCCCAGGGCCGCACGAAGGGTGCTGGATGGCTCTTCCTAAACCGAAATGCTCTCCCCTCTTTGTTTCTTGCCCAGGACACGGAGCCCTGGCTGGTGGGGTGGGGACCAAGGTGAGTCGCATCCCCAGCTCCCCCGGGCCAGTAGCCTCCCCCATCCCTCTACCATCCCTTGGGGATCCCGGTCTGGGAGATATGCTGCCCCGAAGGTTTCTGGATGTTTTCCTCTGACCAGCTTTCAGCGGGACAGACCGAGAAGAAAAGCTCTAAAAGCTCTCAGACATTCATTTCTCACTTCAGGACGTTCCCAACCCAACTCTACCCTCCTGTAGCTCCGGAGTGGGATTTCTGAGCGCTGCCCTGCTATGGGGACGGGAACGAGTGGCCGGGCACCGGGGCTCTACGCCGGCTCTGCGACCGGGGACACGTGTGACCATTAGCCCCGGTGCTGCCAGCCGGGAAGGTGCTGGGGGGACATGGGGGAAGGATATAGCCCAAACACTGGGGCTTCTGCCTAGTAAACAAGGGAGGGGGCAGGGGCTGCGAAAGCGAGAGGGTTCCCCAGGAGCCCCGCATTAGCCGAGGAAATGGCTCTGAAGAGCCCATCGAGGCTTCTTTTTTTTTTTTTTTTTTTTTTTTTTTTTTTTTTTTTTTGGGGGGGGGGGGGTGTGGTNTGGTGGTGTGGAGGATTAGGGACAGATCCTATCTGCAGCCTATTGTGTGTTCCCCGGCATCTTCCCCCGGGGGGAGAGAGCGGCGGGTCCGCAGTTGTTGAGGGAGCTGGCGGGGGCGGGGGGGTCAGGATGGCTGTGGGTAAACTCTCCGGACTGTGAGGATGGACCTTTTTCCCGGTGCTTAGGAGATACTTACTTTCATTACACCCCGGGGACCGTACATGACACGGCTTATACTTAGAGGCATCTGTCACCGGCCGTGTCAACTTTGTCCATATGCGTCCGACAGGTTTATGAAAGCATGAAGAAGACAAATATTGCGAAAACAAAAATCCAAAACAAAACAATTAAAAAACACAAACAAACAAACAAAACGCAAAGAAACCCACAAAATCCCAAACAAGAACCAAAAAAACCAAACACAAAACCGATCAACTTCCGCTTATTTGGGTAGAGCGAGCGGCTGCTGAAACTTTACCCCGGCTCGGGGAGGACTCCATCCCTCTCCAAAGCACCAAAAGCCGCTCGCCATTCTGGCTGCAAACCCTGCCTCGGTTTAGGGACCGACGTGTCGCACCCCCCCCGAGCCCAACCGGAGGCTTTTCGTAACGCCTCGTCGTGCCGCCGGCTGCAAGAACATGCCTAGTCCGGTCCCGTCCCAAGCGGCTCCGAGCACTGTGGATGGTCTCGGCACCCCGGGACAGTACCCTGGTTGCGGGGGCAGCCCTGGCCTCGGGAGATGTGAGAGTGCTCCCCGCCGTCCGCGGTTGCCCTCCGGAGATTGCGGGAGTGCTCCCGGCCCCCGGGGGGCGCGCCCGGTCCCGGACGGTGTAACAGGAGCCATCGCGCCCCCTGCAGGCCCCGGTGTGCCACTGCAGTCCTGCCGCCGCTGCCACCAGGAACCTTCACCTGTCCACAGGGTCCCCCGTTGCTAATCGCGGCCCCGCGGTTGCGGGGAGGCAGCGGCTGCCACGGGGGCTAGGCTGCCAGACGGAAGGCTCGCAGCCGCCGTTCTTTCCGAGCCCCAGTCCCGGCAACAGCCGGCGCCCATTCCCCGGGAAGGGCTTTCCCGGGAAATGCTTCTCCAGTGCCGCCGGGTCTCCTCTGCGATCGAGGGGGAAACCGAGGGAGAGGAAGAGAGAGGACGAGAGGGAGGGAAAGAGGACGGAGGTAACGGAGAGAGAAGCACTTGCCGGGAGGGAGACGGGCGGGGAGGCAAGTTGCCGGTTCCCTCGCCGCCGTCGCGCAGATGCCGAGCCCGAGCTATTGCTGCTATGTGAGGAAATATGAGCGAGTGATGTTCCGAGTAACAAAGGCCGGGGAATGGCATGAGCCCCTGTTATCCCGTGTCCTCTAGAAGCCCTGGATCAGCAGCTTCTTGAGCCTAAAAGCGAATCCAAGAAGCGGCTTCTTCCCCTTTTCCCAGGGGATCCGCTAAAAATAGCCGGTACCCCGGGCGGGCGCGGGTTGCACTGTTCACCCCCCCCAGCCTCAGTTACTGTGTGTGTAGAACCGATTAACCCGACACAAATGCGAAACAACTTGTTAGAGCCGCCCCGCACAAACAGATTTAGCCCCGTTGGGGTTCGGGTGCCCATGTAGGGCCCTGCCTGGCATCCCCCACACTCCCCCCCGGCTCCCTTCAGGTGCCCCTTTCTCCCTTTTCGCTGCCAGATGATTTAGCGAGTCCTTATTTATAAAGTTCAAACGATCTCAGCACAGCGCTGCTTGGTTTTATTTTAGTCCATGTATGCCGAGGTCTAAATATTTACTTAGGAAGGAATAATATTTACCGGGAAAGCAAAGGACACCTTTATTTATTTATTTATCCATTTTAAGGGGATGAATTTAAGCGCCTGGTCCAGCTCCTCTCACAGCCCGCCGGCGTTTTTTACCCCCGGCCTCTTTTCCCAACAAAGGCAGCAAATTATTTAGGCAGGAAAAAAAAAAAAAA
>WBNM01006916.1:0-10735 GCA_013399055.1 Ramphastos sulfuratus
TTCTATCTGTAACTCTCTCTCTCGAACCATAATTCTGTTTTTTCTCCAATTCATTTGAGAGCTTCACTCTGTTGGTTCTTTAAACCCATGACACCAGGGCCGGGCCAAGGGGCAGTGGGCACAAAGTGGCACCCTGAAGGTTCCATGTGAGCAGCAAGAGAATGTTGTTTGGTGTGAGGGTGCTGGAGGCCTGGAGCAGGCTGCCCAGAGAGGTTGTGCAGTCTCCTTGTCTGGAGAGCTTCCAACCCACCCTGGGCATTGTGCTGCTGGGCAAGCTGCTGTGGGTGCCCTGCTTTGGCAAGGGGGTTGGGCTGGGTGATCTGCTGAGGTCCCTTCCAACACCACCGTGCTCGGGGGCTGTGCAAGGCATCAGACAGCAGAGGTAGAGTTTGTGGAACCCCTTTACAGGCACTGACTGAAGAGCTCAGAGCAGAGTCAGAACCTGTCCTGGTTGTGCTCTGCCTAAAAACATCACCAGTGAAGCAGCGTTTGGAGGGTCCTTGGGCAGTGCTGCAATTGGAGAACAGACCTGTGGGCAGTGGGGAGGGAAGAGAAAGAGACAACCCCACCAGGAGAATAACTCCCAGCATTGGCTTAAATGTCATTGTTGACAGCCAGGAGGTGATGATTCCTTTGCCTTGGTGCTTGCTTGGAGCTTTCCAGCACAGTAGGTTTTACTTTTATGCTTCTCCTTAGCCCAGCTGAGCTGCCTGGAACACAGCAGCCCCACTGCAGGTAGAGTTTTTAAAGTTCAATATAATTGCTGCACACAAACACTTCCCCCACCCTTCCCCAAAGGCAAACAACAACACATCCTCTGGGGGGGAGACAAGAGGTCTCCAAGTTTAGAAGGCAGGCTGGAGCGATCATTTAGCGGAGTGCAATCGGATGGCAGGAAGTTGGCTGGGATCCTGTCTGTGCATCCCAGACGGTTTTATGGTCTGCAGAGGGAATGCTCACGTGGGGAATGTTGGGGTTTTTTTTACAGCCATATTTTGGGCCCATAAAATAACCAAGTACAACGGTTAATTTTCACCCACACACCCAAATTGCTGGTTGGCAGCACAATTTCAGCCCCCTGACACCCCTTACACAAACAGATGCTGCTCGCCACCAGGAAAAAAAAAAAAGGAGAGGGAAAGCCAGGAGGGGCAGGTCCCTGGGGCTGGCAAAGGGAGAGAGGAACATACAGACACCACACAGACACCCAGCCAGCAGCAGATGAATGATGATACCTTTCAGCAAGCCCGCAATGAAGCACTTTCAGCACGCCCTGCCTCACAGCTCTGCCATCTCTCCATCACCACCTTCTCCTCTGCTTGCTTTTCTGCTCTGTTCTCTGCCCATCCTCCTTCTGTGAGCTCATAGAATCATAGAATCACAGAATCACAGAGTCATAGAATCATAGAGTCAGAGTCACAGAATCACAGTCACAGAATCACAGAATCACAGAATCACAGAATCAGTCACAGANTCCTGGGCAGCCCATTCCAATGCCAATCACTCTCTCTGGCAACAACTTCTTCCTAACGTCCAGCCCAGACCTGCCCTGGCACAACTTGAGGCTGTGTCCCCTCCTTCTGTTGCTGGTTGCTTGGGAGCAAAGTCCAACCCCAGCTGGCTACAACCTCCCTTCAGCAGAACCAGCAACAACTTTGAAGTTCTCCTGAGCTCTTTCTGAAGTGCTTCAGCAGGAAACACAGAAACATTCCTGCTGTGTTGGTTTGTCTTGAGAGAAAAGGAAACCAAGTCAGGCAGAGATGTCCATGTGCTGGAGGCTTTATGATGGGACCTAGCCAGGCTGCATCTGTGGGTTGAGGTCAGTTGCATGAGGTTCATCAAGGCCAAGGGCTGGATCCTGCACCTGGGTCACAACAACCCCATGGAGGCTCCAGGCTTGGGGTGGAGTGGCTGGAAACTGCCCAGCAGAAAAGGACCTGTGGGTGCTGGTTGGCAGCAGCTGAAGATGAGCCAGGGCCAGCATCCTGGCCTGGATCAGCAATGGTGTGGCCAGCAGGAGCAGGGCAGGGATGGAGATTTTCATCTTAAGACGTCTGAAGGATTTGTCTCCCCAGTACCCGAAGGAGAGCTGGGGAGGGACTTTTGAAGCAGACATGGAGTGGCAGGATGAGAAGTGATGGCTTCTGGTTGGTAGAAGCTGGATTTAGATTGGAAATTAGGGAGAAATTCCTCTCCATGAGGGTGGTGAGGCACTGGAACAGGCTGTCCAGAGGAGCTGTGGGGGCTCCAAGCCTGGAAGTGTTCAAGGGACAGGTTGAGCAACCTGGTCATAAGCAAGTTGGAGGGACTGAGACCAGATGATCTTCAAGGTCCCTTCCAACCAAACCATTCTAGGATTCTGTAGTTTCACTAGAAGTTAGTCAGAAGGCAGCCTCAGGTGCCAGAAGTGGGTTTGAAAACCTTGTGCAATGTGAGCTTCTCTTCAGCAGAGCTGGGAGTTAAGATGTCAGTGTGCATCTTCAACTGGGTGCTGCCCAGGAGGATGTGGACAAGCAGAGCTGCAGCATGGTAGGGGATTGGAAGGGACCTCTGGAGATCGTCCAGCCCAAGCCCCCTGCTAAAGCAGGGCACCCACAGCAGCTTGTCCAGCAGCACTATGTCCTGCTGGATTTCCAAAGGTGTTTTCAGGCAGTGATTTTCAGAGGAGGCACAAACTGGAGGACAGAAAGATCCATCTGTTCATGGAAAAAAAACCTCTTTGGTGCTGGAGGCCTGGAGCAGGCTGCTCAGAGAGACTCTGGAGTCCCTTTCTCTGGAGAGCTTCCAACCCTACCCCTGGCCACTGTGCTCCTGGGCAGGCTGCTGTGCGTGCCCTGCTTTGGCAGTGGGGTTGGGCTGCGTGGTCCCCAGAGGTCCCTTCCAAACCCTCCATGCTGGGGGTCTGGTTAACCTCAGACAAAGAGAACAAAGAGTTGTTGTGGGTGAAGATGTCCACATTGTGGCACATGACAGGTTGGTAGTGTCCAGTGAAGGGTTAGACTTTCCAGACACATGGAAATCCAAGCCCTGGAGCCATGCTTCTGGTGTCAGCTGACAGTGAGGGCACAGGGCAGTCTGGCACTCAGCCAGGTTAGGCTGCACACACTCTGCAAAGCCTCACAGCATCACAGCCTCACAGCCTTACAGCCTTACAGCCTTACAGCCTTACAGCCTTACAGCCTTACAGCCTTACAGCCTTACAGCCTTACAGCCTCACAGCTTCACAGCATCACAGCCTCACAACATCACAGTATTACAGCCTCACAGCTTCACAGCATCACAGCCTCACAGCCTCACAGCCTCACAGCCTCACAGCCTTACAGCCTTGCAGCCTCACAGCCTCACAGCCTCAGAATATCACAGCCTCACTGCCTCACAGCATCACACCCTCATAGCATCACAGCCTTACAGCCTTACAGCTTCACAGCATCACAGCCTCACGGCATCACAGCCTCACATCACAGCACCACAGCCTCACAGCCTCACAGCCTCAGAATATCACAGCCTCACAGCCTCACATCATCACAGCATCACAGCCTCACAGTGTCACAGCATCACAATATCACAGCATCACAGCCTCACGAACTCACAGCATCACAGCCTCACAGGCAGAAAGTTGCACCCAGGAGGTTCCATGTGAGCAAGAGGAGAAAGCCATTTGGTGTGAGGGTGCTGGAGGAGGCCTGGAGCAGGCTGCTCAGAGAGGTTGTGCAGTCTCCTTGTCTGGAGAGCTTCCAACCCTCCCTGGGCACTGTGCTGCTGGGCAAGCTGTTCTGGGTGCCCATCCAAATGTTTTCCCCACTGAAATGTCTCTTCCCTCAAGTCACCTCAGGGATTCAGAATTCCTCAGTGATTCACACCTCAGGGATTCACAGAATCACAGAATCAAAGAATCACAGAATCACAGAATCAGTCAGGGTAGGAAGGGACCACAAGGACCATCCAGTTCCAACCCCCCTGCCATGCCCAGGGACACCCTACCCTAGATCAGGCTGCCCACAGCCTCATCCAGCCTGGCCTTAAACACCTCCAGGGATGGACCTCAACCCCCTCCCTGGGCAACCCCTGCCAGGCTCTCACCACTCTCATGCTGAAGAACTTCCTCCTCACATCCAGGCTGACTCTCCCCACCTCCAGCTTTGCTCCATTCCCCCCAGTCCTGTCACTACCTGAGAGCCTAAAAAGTCCCTCCCCAGCTTTTCTGTAGCCCCCTTCAGATCCCGGAAGGCCACAAGAAGGTCACCTGGGAGCCTTCTCTTCTCCAGCCTGCACAGCCCCAACTCACAGCAGAGCAGCTTCAGCCCTCTGAGCATCCACATGGCCCTGCTCTGGACATGCTCCAGCATCTCCACATCCCTCTTGTCCCAGGGGCTCCAGAACTGGATGCAGTACTCCAGGTGGGGTCTCACCAGAGCAGAGCA
Source organism: Ramphastos sulfuratus (assembly GCA_013399055.1). Classification (NCBI taxonomy): domain Eukaryota; kingdom Metazoa; phylum Chordata; class Aves; order Piciformes; family Ramphastidae; genus Ramphastos; species Ramphastos sulfuratus. Next base: position 4,422 of record WBNM01006916.1, read on the forward strand.
GAGCAGAGGGGCAGAATCCCCTCCCTGGCCCTGCTGCCCACACTGCTCCTGCTGCAGCCCAGACTCTGGTTGCTCTCTGGGCTCAAGTGAACACTGCTGACTCATGTTGAGCTTCTCCCACACCAGCACCCCCAAGTCCCTCTCCTCAGGGCTGCTCTCTAGCCAGGCACTGCCCAGCCTGGATCAGTGCTTGGGATTGCCTCAACCCAGCTGCAGGACCTTGCATTCCCTTTCAGTCAGTCAAACCACACTGAGGAAGGGCAAGCAGTGCAATCCGATTTACAGAAAATGGAAACTGATTTTTATGCTGAGGCTACCTTGGCTCAGGTCCCTGGGCCTTGTTTTGTACCACTTTGATGCAAAATAAAGGGAAATCTCTGAAAATGAAAGCCAGGAAAAGTTTGCCCCAGTGCAAGAGTCTGGAATGTGAAAGCAATAGCTGCAGCTCTGTGAGGCGCTTGGGTCACAACAGCCCCAGGCAACGCTCCAGGCTTGGGGCAGAGTGGCTGGAAACTGCCCAGCAGAAAGGGCTGGATGGCAGCAGCTGAAGATGAGCCAGGGTGTGCCCGGGTGGCATCTTGGCCTGGAGCAGCAGTGGTGTGGGCCACAGGAGCAGAGCAGGGATTGTGCCCCTGTGCTGGGCACTGCTGAGGCCACAGCTTGAGTGCTGGGTTCAGTTTTGGGCTCCTGACTCCAAGAAGGACATTGAGGGTGTGGAGCAGGTGCAGAGAAGGGCAGCAAAGGTGGGGAAGGGTCTGGAGAAGAGGGTTGGGGAGGAGCAGCTGAGGGAGCTGGGGGTGTGCAGTGTGGAGCAGAGGAGGCTGAGGGCAGAGCTCATTGCTCTCTGCAGCTCCCTGAGAGGAGGCTGCAGCCAGCTGGGGCTTGGGCTCTGCTGCCTGGGCTCTGGGGAGAGAAGGAGAGGAACTGGCCTGAAATTGTGCCAAGGCAGGGTTAGGTTGGAGAGGAGGAAGTTTTTTTCTGCTGCAAAAGTGGTCAGGGCTTGGCAGAGGCTGCCCAGGGAGGTGGTGGAGTGCCCACGGCTGGAGGTGTTCCAGAAAGGTGTGTCCATGGCATCTGGGGCCATGGCTTAGTGGCCATGGTGGGGTTGGGTTGGAGGTTGGGCTGGGTGATCCTGGAGGTCATTTCCAACCTCGGAGGTCAATTCCACCCACTTCTGTGATTCTGTAAGCATGACCCTGAGCACCCTACAAGCCTTGGGGTGCCCTCTCAGCGTCTGCCCCAGTCTCCTGTGAGCAACTGAAGGTCTGTGAAGCAGTGAGAAGCAGCTTTGTTACTTCTTGACTTCTCCCAGTGTGGAGCTGTTCCACTTGGGAGCTTTCAGAACTAAAAACACTAAAGGGAAGGAAAAAAAACCCAAACCAAACCAAAACCAAAAAGACACAGAAAAGCCCCAAACCCCACCTCCCTTTTTATAGCCCTGCTGCCTCCTTGCAAGTGATTTATGAAAGGGAGCTTCCTGCCCACCCAGGGCACGGCACACAGACAGGGCTTGGCAATAGCTGCAGCACTCTGCTATTTGCAGGAATATTTAGCTCCAGCTTAGCCCAGAGAGCCCTCTAAGCTCAGCAGGCAGACAGAAAAAGAAATGCTCCTTCTGCTCCTTTGTGCCTGCTGGCAGCTATTTTAGCTGTTAGTGCTCCTCTCCTCCAGTGGCAGAGCCATCAGTGCCCCAAGGACCCGGCGCTGGAAGGTGCTGCCAGCCCATGCCACGCCGCCAGGAACAGCTCCTGGCACGACGGAATCACAGAGTGCGTTGGGTTGCTAGAAGGGACCTTAAAGCCCATCCAGTTCCAACCCTCTGCCATGAGGGACACCTTCCACCAGCCCAGGTGGCTTAGGACCTCATCCAGCCTGGCCTGAGAACACCTCCAGGGAGGGGACAGCCACAGCCTCCCTGGGCAACCTGTGCCAGTCTCTCCCCACCCTCACTCTCAACAATTTCTTCCTCATCTCCACTCTCACTCTCCCCTCTCCCAGCTCAAAGCTATTGTCCCTCATCCTGGCACTGCTGGCCAGTCCCTCCTCAGCTCTCCTGCAGCCCCTTCAGGCACTGGAACGCTGCTCTGAGGTCTGCCTGAAGCCTTCTCCTCTCCAGGCTGAACAGCCCCAGCTCACACACACAGCCCCCTTAATTGAAGTGCCTTTAAGGGTCAGTCTGGGATTACAGAGAGATACCTTTATTTATTGCATTGAAACTTGGGGAATCCTTCCACTGCAAGAGCAGTGGAAAAAAATGTTGTGATCCATAAATCCCAGAACCCCAGCATGGTGGAGTTGAAGGCACCTCTGGAGATCACCCAGTCCAACTGGTCCCTGCTAAACCAGAGGCACCCCCAGCAGCTCGCCCGGGATCACCATGGCCAGGGGCATTTGGAAGCTGTCCCAAGGAGGAGACTCCTCACACACTTTGGTTATGCTTTGTTTATATGTATATGTTTAGGAACCATTTGGACCTTTTCTCTGAGGTTTCAGATGGCACAAGATTGGCACCTGGCACAGCTGTCATCAGCAGTGTCGCTGAGGAGGTCACTCTGACCGACACTGCCTTGGTCTTCACCTAAACCATTTTCTTTCCTCCTCCTGACAGTGGATGCCTCATACCTGGAGTGGTGGAAGTCCTACTCCTGGAACCATTGCAGGTGAGATTATCTGGGGGCTCTGAGCAGCCTTGCTCTAGCTGAAGATGTTCAACTAGATGACCTCGAAAGGTCTCTTTCCACCCACCCAGGCCTGCCTGTGATTCTTTCCTCCCTCCCTGTAGGTTTTGAAATGGGACTTGTTTTCAGGGCAAAGACAGCAATGAGCTCACCAGGTCCCTTTAGGTCAGTCAAGTCCATTTCTGCTGCCTTCAGCAGAAGGCAGGGAAGAAAAAGGGAAGCCAAAGAGTCACAGCTTGGTTTGGGTTAGAGAGGACCTTTCAAGGTCTTCTAGTCCAAACCTCCTGCAGCTGGTTCTTACAACTGACCAAATTCCATGGTTCTATGACCGGGATCCTTGATGCCATTCAGTGTTCATCATCCTCCTGTAGGAGCTAAGTTCCTACCACTGGGGTTTCTGCTCTGAGATCTGGGGGGATTTGTAAAACATTCTGATTTCAAACTGCCTCATCAGGCTGGTATCTTCTTGCCAACCTCTGTGAAGCTTTACCAGCTTAGCTGAGAGGCTGAGAGAGGCTGAGACAGCTGTGAGAGCTGGAGCTGTTTAGCTTGGAGGGGAGGAGGTGTGTGTGGGGGGAATGCTTACAAAGGCTTAAGGGGTGACTGTCAGGGAAATGGGGCCAGACTCTTCTCAGTGGTGCCCAGTGACAGGATAAGAGGGGCTGGGCATAAACCTGAAGATAAGAAGCTCCATCTGAACATGGTGGGCAGAGCAAAGAAGAAGGTGCCAGGCTCTTGTCAGTGGCTGTCCAGTGACAGGACAAGGGGCAGTGGGCACAAACTGGAACACAGGAAGTTCCACCTCAACAAGGGGGGAAAAAAACCAAACAAACCCAAACCTCTTTATTGTGAGGGTGGTGGAGGTCAGGAGCAGGCTGCCCAGAGAGATTGTGGAGTCTCCTCCTCTGCAAACATTCCCAAGCCCTAACCTTGATGTGTCACTGAGTGACCTGGCCCTGGGCGACCCTGTTTTGGGTGAGAGGAGGCTTGGACCTGGTGATCTCTCGAAGTCTCTTCCAACCCCTGCAGTTCTGTGGCTCTGTGATCTCACTTCACCCCCCTACCAGCCTCTGTTGTCTCTTTCTCCTGGCTCCTGAGGCTTTGTCATCTCGACCGAGCTCTGGGATCTGTCCTCCCCGATGAAAGAGACATCGGCGGTGCAAAAACCATCTCGAAAGCTCATCCTGCTCCAAGCACAGCCAGAAAGGTTTCCCTTCTTGGTGTTCCCACGCTGTTCACACGTGGTTTGCTTCTTGTGGTTTGGCTTGGCAGATCAGAACCATATGCTGCATTAGGAGTGCTGGGGAAGGTCCCTTTCTCAGGATGGGCTACCAGGCGAAATCCTTCCCAACATGCAGTAAGAGGACATCAAACAGAGTCATCCTTACAGCCTCCCCGGCTCATCTGAAGGGAATGAAGGCCCCAGCAGTGAGATAAAGACTTGTCTCTTTTTTTTGCCATGCAAGCAGATAAGCTCCATGCCCCCAACAGGTATCCAAAGAAATCTCCTTGAGATACCCTTTTGAATGAGAAATGCCCTGCTGGGGTTTGCAGGAGCCCGTGAGTCGGGCAAGAGCCAGCAGCTGCCCACAGGAGGCAAGGTGGCACTTAGTGGAACAAGCTCTTTGCTCACTTGCCCCTGCCAACCTACAGCAGTGCCCTGGCTGAGTGTCCCTGAGCAGCAAAGTGGGGCAGTGGCTAATTAACTGCAGTGGGATGACAGAAAGATTGGCCACCCATGGCCCCATGCAGCCAGCAAGTGTGGAGCTGCAGCTGCTGAGACACCTTCATTAGCTGGAAGAAGGTGACCATGGGCAGGGGGTTGGAACTAGAGGATCTTTGAGGTCCCTTCCAACCTAAACCATTCCATGTCAGCAGAAGCGTGACATAGGCAGGAGTTGAATGGACTTTTTCTGTGCCATCTCCAAGGGGGNCCTCCATGAAGCTGGTGAGGGGCCTGGAGCACAGCCCTGTGAGGAGAGGCTGAGGGAGCTGGGGGCGTGCAGCCTGCAGAAGAGGAGGCTCAGGGCAGAGCTCATTGCTCTCTGCCGCTACCTGAAAGGAGGTTGTGGCCAGGTGGGGTTGGTCTCTTCTGCCAGACACCCAGGGACAGAAGGAGGGGACACAGCCTCAGGCTGTGCCAGGGCAGGTTCAGGCTGGATGTTAGGAGGAAGTTGTTGGCAGAGAGAGTGATTGGCATTGGCATGGGCTGCCCAGGGAGGTGGTGGAGTGCCCATCCCTGGGGGTGTTGGAGCAAAGCCTGGATGGGGCACTTAGTGCCATGGTCTGGTTGATTGGCATGGGCTGGGTGCTAGGTTCTGCTGGGTTAGCTTGGAAGTCTCTTCCCACCTGGCTGATTCTGTGATTCTGTGATTCTTGTAGTCCTCTTTGGGCACTGGAAGGTTTTCTCCTCACTTAAGGTACATTTTTTCATGTCCTTTTGTCCTCATTTCAAACCCCTTTGTGATGTTTGTGTCTTACAGCAAGACCCAAGATAGGGAGGTTCAGGCTGGAGATGAGGAAATGTTTCTGTGCTGCAAGAGTGGTCAGGGATTGGCAGAGGCTGCCCAGGGAGGTGGTGGAGTGCCCATGCCTGGAGGTGTTCAGGAAAGCTGTGGCCATGGCACTTGGTGCTGTGGCTTAGTGGCCATGGTGGGGTTGGGTTGCTGGTGGGACTGGGTGGTCTTGGGGGGCTTCTGCAAGCCAAACAGTTCTATAGTTCTGTGATACATTTCCATTTGTTGTGTCCCTGAGTTCTCCCTTACTCTCCCCAGCAGTGTGCCTCACAGTGCTGGGGCTCCTGGGGTAGAAAAGCAGCTTTGGGAAGGAAAAATGCAACTTCTAGCAGAGGATTTTTGCCATCAGAGGGCCTGTGGAAGAATTTTGCCCCAACCATAGTTCAGGAAGTTTGAACAGTGGCAGAGGTAATTATCTAAGTTAGGCAGAAGGTGCTGCTGTTGGGCATGGATGGTGCCTCACTGCTCCAGCCTGTACTGCAGCAAGGGCACAGCACACATCTCTTGTCAGCAATCACCAATACCCAAAGGGCAAGGGGCAAGAGGCTAGGGCCAGGTTCTTGCTGATAGTGCCAAGGGGCAGTGGGCACAAAGTGGCACCTAGGAGGTTCCATGTGAGCAGGAGGAGAAAGTTGTTTGGTGTGAGGGTGCTGGAGGAGGCCTGGAGCAGGCTGCCCAGAGAGGTTGTGCAGTCTCCTTGTCTGGAGAGCTTCCAATCCCCCTGGGCACTGTTGCTGGGCAAGCTGCTGTGGGTGCCCTGCTTGGGCAGGGGGTTGGGCTGGGTGATCTCCAGAGGTCCCTTCCAACACCCTCTGTGCTGGGATTGTTTGGATTCTCATGTTCAGACTTTCTAGCCAATACAGTGAGTGGGTTTGTCCATGCACCTGCCCAGGCACCCTGTTATTGAAGCATTTGAAATCTTGGTCCAGTGAGGCAGCTCCTGCAGTATCACAGCTGGGTTTGGTGTGGTTTGATGAGTTCCCAGAGGAACCACCCAGCAGTAAGAGTTTTGACAGTCACTGACTTCTCACTCCACACTGTGCTCAGCTCCGTGCAGCTGCCTGCTGCTTTTGCAGGCTCCCAGCATGGTGGTGGTGTAATGTGACGGTTTGGGAGTTCC